>JAODAC010046016.1:0-10728 GCA_027575185.1 Mimaenictus wilsoni | reverse complement strand
ATATGTTATGCATTTCAGTAGTGTATTATCACGGCTAATAATTACCCCATCATATTGAATATTGTAATTTGCATATTGAAGCGAGTAAGCGTCCAGTGTGTTCCGGAACGGTAAATCAGAACTGTATATGTTGATGAGAATAGGTGATAATGGGGAGCCTTGTGGCACTCCTTGAGTTGGAGAGAACTCTTGAGAGTTACTATTCCAGACTTTAATTTGAAGAGAGCGATCATACAGGAATGTTTGTATGCATTTAATCAGATAGGGCGGGATTTTTAACATGATAATTTTGAATAACAAACCCGTATGCCAAACACTATCAAAATCCTTACGTATATCCAAAAATAAAGCGTCACTATGCCTTGTTGCGAAGATGATGAGCTTGTATGTTATTTGTTAGAATAAATAGCGAGTGTATTGTGCCATTTCGTGCTTTAAAGCCAAACTGGCTATTTGGTATTATACTTTTGGTCACTTCATGGATCCTTCCTTTGATAATTATTTCGAGCATCTTGCCCAAAGTTGGAAGTAGAGTGATTGATCGATATGAAGAAGGATTCTTCAGGTACTCATCATGTTGGTGAACAGGAATAATAATGCCTTCTTTCCATACTTTGAGAAAATATTGATTCCTCAGGCATACATTTAGTAAATATTTAATGTGTCGGTCAGCTTTATCTGATATTCCTCTTATATCCTTTTATATATTTAATAATTTTTAAACAAATAAATAAATAATATTAAATATAGATATTGCATTAAAATTAGTAAAATTAAAATTAATAAAACAAAATTACTTACCCCGTTGTACTTATAGACGAAGTCCTCATAAATGTGGTACGTGGATTTATGCTTAGTGATCACTTCCATAATGACGAGCACAATGACTGTTAGTGTAAGTGAAATATTCTCAAAAGAATGAACAAATGTAGCAAAAACACTGGCACTTTATGAGATAGAATTTTGGCGGATAGTTAAATAACACTGATAAACATGAAATGCATATGAAAACTTAAATAATTATTTCATCATTAGGAAGGAGTTTGAATTTTTTTTCATACCACATATTAGCTATTTCGATATGTTTCATGCAAACTGAGTTATCGTAGATTCAATCACGCGCATTTATTCAAATACGAATATAAACCATATTTAGAGTAATGTTATTAAAACAATTGTAATAATATAGGTTAAATCTCTGATATTGATTAGACAAATGTCTTTTGACTGAATTGATCGTAGGGGGTTTTTACTCTACTTTTGATTAAGTAATGAAATACAGGATTACTCATCATAACAGTACTGGTAGTTAAATACATTTCAGAATTGTTATTGATTAAGAAATTTACATTGTTACAATCAGAAACAAACAAGCAACAATCAATAATATATTCAAAATCATTTATTCGCATATCAAAACCGCGCTCATGAAGAGCAGTTTTCATTCACATCAAGTGAAGGAGAATATTTTTGATTAAGAATTTGTACGCATAACTTATTCATCACAACAATACTGGTAAATAAATACAGTTCAGAATTGATTTTAATTAAGAAATTTGATTTAAGAAATTATGCGCATTTATTCATAAATCAACGCCAAGCATTCATCTACCCATCGCGTCTCGTGTCACCTCGAAATCTCCCACATATACATATACGAGACTCAAACCGAGGTGACAGCGTCAAAGAATTTGTTTATAAGTTTAATTTCAGTTTAATTCCCAAACATTCATCATTGGCATATAATTCATAAAATCCGGTAGAATTCTCAGGTCGTGAACGCATAAAACCCTCTACGCCGGGTTACTCTTCTGGCGCGTGCCAGCCAGGCAATGGTCTCACGTGCACAACAATAGGTTTACTGCTTTGTCACTTCGGCTCTCCTTATAAAACTCTCTGTACACTAGAGGCACAAAATGTTTATAGCTTTATACTTTACAGCTTTATGGTTGCATTATAATCACCGAAAAGTTTAGTTATACCTATCGATCATCACCCAATCTGAACGTGTGGAACAGCCGAACGAAGCCGAAGGCAGACGAAGAGCTTCAACGTTGTGGTACATGCCGGAGGTGCTGCGAGATTTTTCCACATTCGGCGGCTTTCAAGACAATGGCCGACGATGGCTGGAGAATTTGATAAGAATGCAACGTCTGCCCCAGCTACCGGATGAGAACGTTCTGGAGACAGAGAGCAGCCAATACATTTTCAAGAAAGATGCTATGTCTTAAGCTTTGCAATTAACATTTGCCGAGACGAAGGAGCAGGTTCTGGCGTGTCTATCCACTCGATATGCCTATAAAGTGTTGTTCGCGCGTGACACTTTGTTATGAATTAACTTTTACACGACCTCGTAGACTATGAGTGATCCAGCAGGAAAAAGAGCACCGAAGAACGCGGTATAAATCGCAATGTGGGGATGATTGGTGAGAGAAAGCCCGCTTCAGAGGTAAAGTGTTTCCGGTGTGGGAAAAAAGGAAAACCTTTAATCAAGGAGGTGATGCTAAGTGTTTCAGTTGTAAACAAACGGGCTACAAGAGTCATGCAAGTCCGATGGTGAAATGTTTTAAGTATTCGGAACATGGGTATATCTGAATGCACGGTTAAGAAAGAGATTCTTATGGTAAATTCTCGGAATCGCGTGACGGAATTTCGGCAATGGGTGACGATAAACGAATAGCATCGTGTTTTAGGCCTAGTCGATTCAGGCACAAAGGTGCGCTCACTGAAGAGTGGGAAAGCTGATAAAAGATCATTGGAGACGGTTGGCAAAGCTACGATGAGATTGAGTGTCGGGACTGCCGTAGTCAAGGACCTAGAGGTTAGGTCAAGCGATGGTCAGTATTTAGGAAAATGTGTAAGATTCCTAGAAATAGTATCGATTAGGATGAAATTAGTCCGGTATACAACATTTACAATTATCCGCTACAGATGAAACATAGGTTATAAACAGCCCAGAGAGATGCAAAACTTAATTTAGAACGTGCACAACCAGCAAGAAAAGACTACGATAAAAATGTAAATCCAGTGTATTATAACAAAGGTGACAAGATTTTAGTGAAACTTAAAGACAATAATAAACTACGTGAATCGTGTAGTGGACCTTTTAAAGTCATAGAAGACTGCACACCGAATATTAAAATTAATAAAAATGGTAATGAGACAATAGTGTATAAAAATCGTATCAAGTTGTACTTTCAATGAGTGTAATGTAACATTATATTTACTGTTAACTTGTTATAATGTAAATTTTTAGTTTTAAGGTAAACAAAACAAAAATAATTGCCATGATTTTTGTCTTTTAAAAACCGGGGAGGTGAAGTGTAAGGGATTATGCTGACCGCATGTCAGCATAATAGCATGTCAAAAGAGTAACGACCTCGCCATGCTGACACTGCTGGCCATCAACATTATCGAAGAAAATCAATGTACTTCAATGACGTTATATGTTAGTTTTTTCCTGAAAATGAAAGCAAGGATGAATGAATGCAAATTAAGTATGTCTAACCCAGTTTTGGGTTGCAGGATTGGCTTGGCTTTCAGGCTCCTATAATGGCTTTCCATTCAGCCCTGTTTCCAGCTACTATTCTTGCTTCTCCAATACTCATGCGTCTTCGAGTGAGAATACATCGAATCATTGTAACCCATTATTTCACGGGTCTTCCTCTTTTTATCTTTCCACTTGCTTTGCATTCCCATATCCTCCTTACTTACTTACTTATCCCCACCAGCCCAGTTGTCTTCTCTCTATGTATTCCTGAATGCTTTCCACTTCGAGTTGTTTCCTAATTACCTCGTTCCTAATTTTGTCCATTCTTGTCACACCCAGTACCTTTCTTAAATATTTCATATCCATTGTCCGTGCGGATTCGCTGAAGCACCATGTTTCGAATCCATACTCCAGAACTGGTCTGTACACGGCTTTGATTATCGATATCTTTGCTTTCCTGGACAGCACTTTTTTCCTACGATTCCACTAGCTATGTGACGGTACACCTTATTAGTGCTGCCAATTCGTTGTGTTACTTCGTTGTCCATTTTTCCGTCGCAGCTGATTATTACAGACTTGCTCTATTACAGTATCGTTAATTCGTATTTCGTAGTTTTCAATATCCCTCGCCGATGTACATATTACTTTTGTCTTCTTCTTGCTCATTTTTACATCACATACACATCTCCACATCTTGCCTCTAGGTACTTTATCAAATGCCTTTTCGATGTCGGTAAATCCTAGGTACAGTGGCTTGTCCCTCGCAACCATTCATTCTATTAATAGGTTTTGGTAAATATGTGGTCCATTGTACTACTATTTGGCTTAAAACCTCTTTGGTCATTGTACAATTTCTCCTCGACTTACTCTCTCATTTTCTTTCCAATTAATTTCCAGTATTTTCATGCCCTCCGATAGCAACGTTATCCCTCTGTAGTTTTTGTATTCCAATTTATCTCCTTCTTTGGTATTCCATTCTGTTGGTATTCTTTCCTCGTCCCATATACGATTTATCAAGCTGTACATGTATTCTTTGCCATTCAACCCTATCTTTATCATCTCAGCAGTGATACCGTCGATTCCTGGCGCCTTACCCACCTTTAGCTTGTTTATGGCTTCGTCCAAATCTTTCCTCTCCACTTCTGCATTTTTGATCTTATTGAGGTATTTTAATTCATCATCCTTCTCATACCTCCTTCGTTTAGCAGATCGTGGAAGTATTTTGCCCAATGCTCCATTATTGTTTCCTCATCAAATTACTCTTCTCGTCATTCATTCTTATTTCGTCGTCCCTATTCTCCTTCCTTAAATTCTTCTCTGTTCTAAAATACATTTTCTTGTTTGTTTTAAAGCTTTTCTATAATATTGCTCCAAATTGTAAACGTAAAAGTAAAAACAAGGATTAAAAGTACTGTAAAGAATATTTAAAATGGCGGATTCGGCACAGTTTTTAGCTAATGATTGGTTTGATATTACAACAGAGAAGGACATTGAACCAGTTGGAAACGA
Organism: Mimaenictus wilsoni; assembly: GCA_027575185.1. Classification (NCBI taxonomy): domain Eukaryota; kingdom Metazoa; phylum Arthropoda; class Insecta; order Coleoptera; family Staphylinidae; genus Mimaenictus; species Mimaenictus wilsoni. Next base: position 5,729 of record JAODAC010046016.1, on the reverse strand, counting down.
TAACGAAATTAAAATATGGTCGTTGAAAGATACAAAAGCCCAAGAAGCTCTCGTGATGAGAATGTCTGAAAAAATTCAAACTCATGTGATGCAGTGCGAGTCTGCACATGAGATGTGGTGTAAATTAGAAGTAATTTATGATAGGAAATCTGGGATGAGTCGTTTAATGCTTCAAGAAAAAAATTTTGAATTTAAAGTTTGACGCGTCGGTAGACAATTACCTGACAAATCTCTCGAATTTGAATGCTAAGATGCTACAACAAGGTAATGCTGTCAGTGAAAAAATGATTATCGCCAAAATTATTGTCACTGCCTGAGAAATTCAAACATTTTAGATCAGCTTGGGAAAGTATTTCAGCTAAACAGCGAACTCTTACAAATTTGACTAGTAGATTGCTTATTGAAGAAGACAGATGCAGTATGGATCAGAACAATGAAGCGGTGGCATTCATTACGCAAAAACAATTTTTCCAGAATCATTTGTTTCGAATGTGGAAAAGTAGGACATATGCAAGTGAATTGTTACAAATTGAAAGAATGTAAAATTTGCAAGAAGAAAGGGCATTTAGAAAAAGACTTACTTTAGAAACAAAGTAAATAAAAATATGGCTTTAGTGGCAATAGAAGATGCTCAGGGCATAAATACAGAATAGTTTTTAAACAGTGGAGCGTCGGAACACATGTGCAATGATCGTTCGTTATTTACTACTCTTGATACAACTCTCAAACGACATATTAAATTTGCTGATGGTTCATCGCTCAGAATTTCAGGAGTAGGAACTATAAATATTCAGGCTTTTAATGATACAACATTTGAAAATGCATATTTAAAAGATGTGTTATTTGTTCCTGATATAAAGGTAAACTTGATTTCACAAGGGAGTACATTAAACAAAGGATTTACTATCCGATCAGATAACAAGTTCGCTAGATTTTTAAAGAACGGAGAAGTTTGTGCTATGGCTAAAAGGGAAGGAAAAGTTTACAAGATGTTGTTTCATATAGAAGATTCATGTGCAATGGTAGCTCATAGCTTGACTTGGTAGTATAAAATACTGGGACATCAGTACATAGGACATGTTAAATGTTTTCTTGAAAGAAATGGTGTGAAAATTAAACAGGATAATTTTTAATGCATAGCGTGCATTCAGGGCAAACATCAGAAACAATCTTTTCTTGAAAATTCTAATAGATCTGAGAAATCTGGTGATTTACTGCATGCAGATTTATGTGGACTTATGGAACAAATGTCAATTGGAGGTTCTAAATTTATGTTCCTTATAAAAGATGATTTTTCAAATTACAAGAAAGTTTTTTATATCAAAACAAAAGATGATGTTTATCAGAAACTCAAGGAATTCATTGTAGAATGTAAAACTCAATTTATAGACATAGTAGTGAGAGCTGTTAGAAACGATAATGGAAGAGAAGTCAATGAACGTATTTCTAGCTTCCTTTCAAATATGGGAATTAAACATGATAAGACAGTAGGTTATACTCCACAGCAAGATGGTCGTGCTGAAAGAGAATTCAGAACCATAGTGGAAGCGGTTCGAACTATGTTAGCAGAAAATGGTTTAAATAAAGAAATGTGGGCCGAAGCAGCAAATATGGCGATATACTTGAGAAATTACACTGGAACAAGTCCTATTAAAAATAAAACTCCAATTGAATTATGGGGTAATGGAAAATTAGAATTAAATAAGTTAAAGGTTCCATTTGGAGAAAAAGTTTGGGTGCATATAAAAGTAAAATAGGCTGGTTTATGGGTTATTCAGAAAATACTAAAAGGTATAGAATCTATAGAAAGTATTGAATCAAGTTGTTTAAATGAGGTTGCCAAAAGGAAATGGAATGGATAAAATTTGAAAATTGAAGAAAGCGTTATATGGTCTTAAAAATGCTCCAATTTGTTGGTTTGATAGGTTTAAGAAGTTTATTCTGAGTGAAAATTTTGGGCAGTGTGTTACTAATTGTTGCCTATTTAAAAAGGTCGCATGGATTGAGAAAACTTACATATATGTCCATGATATAATAATTACAAGCTCAAGAACCTCAGAAATAGATACACTGAAGAATTTGTTGAGTAGTGAATTTAAGATGAAAGATCTTGGACCTTTGTCTTATTATCTTGGAATTGGGATAAAAGTAAATTTAGAGGAAGGAGTAATAATTATGAATCAGAAACATTATTTGACTAATGTGCTGGACAAGTTTGGAATGTCAAATTGCAAAGGTATTATTACACCAATGGATAATAATTTTTCGCATGAAAAATTGAAGCGTAATTCGTCTGAGGGTATTGAAATAAAAATTCTATGTCGAAGAATCATTGCTTAATTGATGTATCCAATACTCTGTACTAGATCTATGCACCAGTATAACAATATTGGCAAGGTACCAGAATTGTGCATCAGAAGATTTATTGATTGCCCTAAAACGAGTCCTTAGATATGTTAAGAGGACCCTGGAAGTAAAGTTGAAATATACCACTGGCAAGTGTCGTGATTTACAAGGGTTTGTTGATGCTGATTGGACTGGTGACGAAAATGACCGCAATTCTACAAGTTGCTATTATTTCAAATTATGTGGTTGTTTAATATCATGGGCATCTAAAAAAACAGACCACAGTAGCCTTATCAAGCACAGAAGCAGAGTATTTTTCTTTTGCACTGTGTATTAGTGAGGTTTGCTGGATAAAATATGTGTTGCTGGAAATTAAATGCATGGGGGAATCTGAACTAATTATTTATGAAGATAATCAGTCAGCAATTAAGGCTTGCAAGAATATGGCAAAATTGAAACGTTTGAAACATATTGATATCAGAATTCATTTTGTTAAAGATATGATTAAGATACATAATATTCATATTAAGTAATTACAGAGCAGTGAACAAGTCGCTGATATGTTGACTAAACCTCTGGGCAAGACATTGTGAGACTAAGAGATAGACTGTATGGTTATTCCATTGAGGGAGGGTGTTGGGTTGCGATCGAATAACAGATAGCTGCATTGTTGAGTTGCAATCAAATAATAGATGGCAGCATTGGGTTACAGGATAACAAGATGGCTGTTTGTTCATAAACAGGATAAAGTCAATAAGTTGGATGTAATACGTTTTGATGGGCAGTCCAAATATATATCTCAAAGAAACTGTGCCGTACAAATTTAAAAGTCTTTTTAGTTCTTTTCACGTTTTCATCACGTTATGATTTCAACAGCTTCTTCTTGATATATATCTCTTCTATGCCTGCTTCTTTCGTATGATTTGTCTCTTCAATTTCTCGTTCCATCATCTTGTTTGGCGTTTAGATTTGCTTATCCTTCTCATTTCACAAGATCTTTCTGCTGGCTTGAGTATCCCGTCGCTTAAGACACCCCCGATTTACGTTATCTGCATCTTCCGGCCTTTGGACATTGAATATATTACAAATTTCTTTCTCGTAATATTTTGCAACTTCACATATACTAAGCATTTGCTTCGTTGTTTTCAATTTTTGCAAGAACCAGATAGTGGTCGCTATCTAGATCATAACCTCTCTTAACGCTCATATTTTTAATACACTTTCTTATTCTTCTTTTCACTAATACATAGTCTAAAATGGATCTCTCGCCCCTTGTAGTTTTGACTCTCGTGAACTCGTGTATATCACAAGCATATATCACAAGTTGTCAAAGCTGTTGGCTATAATTAGGTCATTTCCTAAGCTCATCGCAAAAAGCCTTTTACCGTTATTGTTTCTTAATTTTCCTTCGTTCCCCAGGATGCTCTTGTATATGTCGTCTTTCTTTCATACCCCCGCGGTTAGGTCTCCCATTATAATCACTCTCGTTTTTAACAGTCTCCAGAACACGTCTTTGGCTTCCTTCTTTTCTCCCTCATCAGGTCCATATATTCCGATTATTTTCTTTCTTTTCCCACTTATTTGCATATATATTTCAATCATTATCTCACTTCTTAAGTCCCATTTGATTATTCTTTGAATCCAATCTGTTTTATCAAAAAGGCCACTTTCTCACTAACTCATCCTTTTTCCAATTTAGCCCCCTAACGTTCCTTATTCCCAAGTTCAATGCTTATTAGGTCTTGCTACAGTTTTGCTGCTTTTACCATTTTATGCCATTGTCACATTCAGAATAGTCCATTTTCGTTGCCGGTTTCTTCTCTTTTGGAATCCTTTCGTTTATTTGCTTTAATTCTCGTTTTTTGCTTTCTCGAGGTCCATCCGATCGTTGTTCCAATTGTATGATTGTCCTTCTATTATCAACTTCTGGTAGCCTACATTCGCCCATTGTTTTCGTCTCTTTCTTTCGCTGCACGTTGACGGATTTGGTATTGAATATGTCTCTCTCTTTCTGTTAAGATTTTGACACCTTTCAGTTTGCTTTTATCTTGTCTTCGAACGTTTCCATTTCTGCTATATGTTTATTAGCATTTCCTATTTTTGTGGTTCTCTTAACATGAGCTTTTACCTCAAGTTTTTCTTCCAAAAATGCTTCCTCTTCCTTAACCATATCATTAAATTCCATACCCGTTATTATAATCTTATTTTTCCTTACTTGTGTAGTTTCTCCAATCTCATCTCTATCCTCTGCATTTCCAGTCGTTCCTCATTCTACTGCTTGTCCCGTCTTCTTATTTCCTGCCTAAGGAATTTGTTTTCTTGTATATTTTCATGGTCTACCATTGTAAGGCTTTCAGTCATCCTTTCAAGTTCCTCCATCTTCTTCCTGGTTGATATCTGCTGTATTTTTCTTATTATACCTGATTTCCTTCGAAACGGTGTTTTCTAAATCTCCACTACTATCTATATCTATCTTCTTCCTTTTATCAGACACACGCGCCAGCAACCTATTGCCGGTCGACCCGTTGGAAAACAGGATACTACTACCGACAACACTACTCCTTTGTTTAAAATATCTTATTCCTAACCTCTTCTATTGCTCTTTTCTGTATTTGTCGCTACTTTCTTTCCGTTTATTTTCCGCAGAAAATTTCTTCTACTTGTTGATCTGACACTACTTCACTTTTAGATTTATACTTTCTGCCTGACTACCTTTGTTCCTTAATGCCCGTTAGACGAGGTAATTCACGGAACATATTTCGTCGTTACTCATACAAAGAAACTAAAATGTTACTATACACTTAATATTATCTAAATAATTATCTAAAACCAGGACAGTCTAGTAGGTATCACTCTCCCACTACGTAGGCAGATGGGGTTCGAGTTAATCCACACATTTTATTCACACACTCACACATACCCTTCTACATGTTTTCAATTTTCATGAATATCTTAAACTTATGTTACACTCCCTCGATCGTCTACCAGATGGAAGCCTCCAAGACCTATAATAAAAAAGTTTGCAATAAGTATTCTTATCACTTGATCATACATTCGTAAAAAATATAGGGAAACAACTCGAAGTAGTATTTGAGTTATGAATTTATACAATAATTAACTATACTGCGTATAATAATAAATCAACGAAACATATCAGAGACATCTATAACTCCAATAAGAAAAACATTAGTAGTGAACGGTAAATTCAGTAGCAATAATCAAAAAATACAAACAACACTCATTAGAAAAATTAAAACATTAAAAAATTAAAAAAGTAACATTTTATAAATTACCAAGAATAGTGTCATACTTCAGCAAAGCTCACCCTTTGCAGCTCCCTGGCCTAATGCTATTTTCATTAAGTCTTCTAATGTTATTATCAT
>JAODAC010046005.1:0-10730 GCA_027575185.1 Mimaenictus wilsoni | reverse complement strand
GGATCTTCGGCCCTGTTGGATTCCGTCATTGATTCCAGTTTCCAAGGTTCTTTCGTTGGATAATTTCATACCGAGTAGCTGTATGCAGTTCCTATATGTTATTGGTCCGATATTGATAAGTCTAATTGTTTGCCCGCAACACACATTTATTTAGTTTTTGCCGTATTAACTCCTAATCCCCATCGGCTTTCTTCTATTCGTTTCCTTACCATATACTCCAAACGAATACAGCCAAACAAATACTTTAGAAAATCAAAAATATCGTACAAACAATATTGTTGAAATAGATCAAAGAAGACTTAAACCTTTCACATTACCAACGGGCCTTTAAGTGGGCAGACAGGTTAACCAATGTAACCGACAGCCAGGAATAGACATAAGAGCGGAAGGAGGAACACTCAGAAAAAACGAAGCGATATTGGTGAGAATGACAAAAACGAATTATATGAGATTTGTGCTTGGTCTAACATTGTATAAATCTAAACAATGGAAGAACATGACGACTAAAACAAAAGTACGTGCGTTAATACGCTTTATTAGCAGCTTGTTGAAACCATCTCCGTTTACATCGAAACGTTTCTGTTGAACGAACAAAAATCATTAATATTGCTCAGAGAAATTGATATGAATCTGATTTAATACGTAAATTAATCAGTAAGAGGAAGTTCAAGATAGAGGAAAAAATGACCACGGCTTTGAAGAAAGAAAGCAATAAAGGATTTGTTGTAGTTCATTACCATTACAACAGGATTAGAATAGATATTTAAAAAACATGATTTAAGATTAGCTTTTACTAATAAAACTCTTAAAAACAACCTTAATGCCCACCTGGGCAGACAGTTGGTAGGGCTTCGGCTTACCACGCAGTCGGACGGGGTTCGAGTCCCCGGGGCGGGCACCCACAAGTGTGAATTAATTTATTTATTAATTCACACTAAATTCACACTAATAATTCACACTACAAATTCACATTCAAGAAAAAGCCACTTCAAATTATTCACATATTAATCAAGAATCACATCTTACGATGCCATACACAATTCACACCATGATGTACAACGGCTGAAGGACCAGTCAGGTCGATGGCCAGGTCTACGGACCAAATACAATATTATTATTACAACCTTAATAGCCCCAAAGACAAAATAAATACAGATGACAATACGGGAATATACCAAATAAGTTGTAAAGATTGTGAAAAAAATATATATTTGGCAAACAAAACGTTCTATAAAAGTATGTTACAAAGAGCATTTAGCCCGTTTCAAACATAAAAGAGATGGAAAGCTCGCGGTCGCAGATCATTTATTTACTACCAAACATAAAGTAGATGTTATATATAAGCGTGTCACCCTCTCGGGTATCGCTACCTCATGTGAGGCTTGCTGATCATATTAATATAGGTGTGATCAATCCCTGTGTTCTTCATTTCTTACTTAGGTTATCGTGTTAGAGCTTTCCATTCATGTTTGTTTTTCACTTTTCTTTTCCAACTAGTTATTCCCATCGCTTCAACGTCTTTTTCCACCTCGCGTAACCATGCAGACTTGGGTCTTCCTCTTCTTCGCTTACTGGTGGGTCGCCAGTCCATTATTTGTTTGACGGTTTCGGTGTCATTTTTCCTCCATATGTGACCAAGCCATCTGATTCTTTGATATTTTATTCGTTTAATCATTGTGTCTTCATTTAGTTCTACCTCCACTTCTTTATTCGTCTTTCTTCTGTTTATCCCATTTGTTGTTCTTGATCCAGTTATATATCGTGCTATTTTTCTTCCAAGTCTACTTATTTCTTCCTCTCGTAGTTTCGTTAGTGTCATTGTTTCAGCTGCATATAACATCATTGGTCTTATTAATATCTTGTATATTTCGATTTTCGTTTGATTCTTTCATCTTTTGCTTGTTAGTATTTTCTTATGAGTGAAATATGCCTTGTTTACATTGTTTATTTTTTCTTGTATTTCTGATTTATTTTTTCCTTCATTGTTCAAAGTGATTCCAAGGTATTTAAAATTTTGGACAACTTCATATTTGTCCTTTCCAATTTATAGTTCCTTTCTGGATTTGTCTGTGGTAATCATTATTTTTGCTTTTTGTCTATTTATTTTCAGTCCTATGTTTCTACTTTCCATTTCTAATTCTTCAACTATTTCTTCTAGTTTGCTCTGGTGTCTTTTTATTACTACAACGTCATCAGCGTATGCTATTATTTGTGCCTGTCTAGTTCTTATTGTTCCAGTTATGTTTAAGTTGGTTATTATTTTGTCCAGCATTAGCATAAATAAAGTTGCGGATAGTGTATCTCCTTGCCTTATTCTCAGATTTGTTTCAAATTCTTCCGGCTCTCCTTTTCTTGTCATGATGTCTATAAGAAATACTATTTTTACTTTATTCATTTTTACTTTACTCATTTTCACTGTTCCCTATTTATATACTCATCAGGATTGGGGAAATAATGAGATAATGTTAAACCTGCCTATGTCCAACCCATGCCCATGTAATCCATGTTTAGTATAAATTCATTTGTATCGCTGTTAGTAAATGGTTAAATGTATGAAATTGTTACTAACCATCAAGGAATAATATTTTGCATGGTTAGGTCAAACCTTAACTTCCAGTTTCGCACGCCAGCTTGCATCCTGCACGAATCTGCATTCGTTTTGTGGCATCGTGGAGCAGTGTTATGTGTCTCCGACATGCGACATTCTTGCTACTTGCGGCTACTTGCGCACGGCACGGCTACTTGTTTTTTGATTCGGTTATATATTCAAATGTTCTATGTCGCTCTGGAATTTGCCTGCTGAGCTCTGAGTTTTGCATAAACTACTCGCGTTGTTTCGTACCCGAATGGTATTTATTCCAGTCCAGGGGAGAATCACTTGCAAATAAGCATATTTCTTGCCCTTCCTAGGTTATAAAGTTGTTATCTTATCAAAAAATATAGTATATAGTAATCATATAGTAATATAGTAACCGATAGTAATAATTCTGCGATGAAGGGCACAACAAACTACAGAAATTACTTACGCGTAAATGCCGACATTACAAAGGGTACGGAATAGTTTACAATAAACTCGATGCCACTACTTACAACGTATAAGTAGGTTCACCAGGAGTACCTCATTATAATAACTAAATGCGTTTAAAAGCATGTCGTTAGTGTCATAATTGATGGGCGCTTAAACTACTGCAATTTCTTCCCTGATCTCTTCTATATGCGCATTTAAGCTAGATAAATACAATTTTGCATAATTCACTTATGGAGCTAATATAAAAGCTTGAAATGCATGTAAGATCACAACAAAGATGATAGACTCAGAGATACATTTCTGTATCATAATAATATATTTGTTACAAAAAAGCAACAGGCTATCGAATTATTATTTATTATTACACATTTGTGTGAAACCATTCTAATATAGTTGTAATGTAATAAATGTGGTTCATCGATAGAATATTTATTCTGGTTCTAATAAAACAGCGTAGGTTGCTACCTCTCTGAGGTTAACCACAAGTGTTTCTGATTAGAAGTGAGCTTTCGAGGGCAGCACTTGTGGTTTATATATGTTACTTCGGTCCTTGAGATCAATACAAATGTGAAATTATCGCGAATCTATGTTCCTCTCCGAAGTTCCCGAAGAAAATAGCAAAAATCGCTGACAAGTGGAAACTAACTGGAAAACCTTCTGAGAGCGTGTTTCCTATTTTGACTCTGGATGTTTGATCCTTATACATTTGTTGCATTGCATTTATGATAGTTGTGTTAATTTTTGTTTCGACTAGGACTTGCCAGAGTTTACTCAGTGGGATTGTCTTATACACTTTAGTCAGGTCTATGAATAGGTGGTGTGATTCTCTGTCTGTTGCTTCTCTTTACTCATGTAGCTGTGTTATGATGAAGATATGGTCTATGTACGAACGTCCTACTCGAAATCTTGCTTGCTGTTCTATTTCATAGCTTTCATATTCCTTTTCTATTAGTTCTTTTAGGACTTTGCCATAATACGGTTCATAGAGCTTGCCACTGAGATGCATCGATAGTTTGCGCAGTCTTCTTTATTTCCATTTTTATGAATTGGTGATCCGTGATCTGATCCCTTAAGAAACGTTAACAAACCTTTGTAGCTTTGTAATTACCTTCACAGCGGTTAGGTTGCAGTAGAAATGTTCTTAATTTTCTTAAAATTTACATATTTTATTTATTTTATCATCGCTCGATATATTTTTCTTATTTCTCCATTGTAACAGTGAGAATGTTTCAATTCTGAACTTGTTCTGCCTGTCAATAAGCTACGGTTGCCCTTGCAATTTAACCCCAACCGGAGTAAATTCGGAATTTCAAATTGAGCTTGTTATACTGAAGACACAGTGAGCATCGCAAACCGAACAATGCACAGCAATCATTAAAGAGCATCACGTGGCAGGGACAACTTTGTTGGCGTTTAGTTTCGCTTTTTTTGTGGCCAACAACGAGCTTCAGTGCATTTCTTTTACGTTTTTGCGGTAGCTCTGTTTGATTTAATACTCTCCGCATCGAGTCTTGTTCAATGCTGCAAGTTTCGAAATCCGCGCGACCAAGGCATCTGCGGATTGTCATGCCTTGTGCGAAGAAAAACAACTACAATGCGCAGTGTCTATGGCGCAATGAAGAAAATTTACGTTATTTAATTTTACTTCTTGGTAGTGCGGTTAGCTTTACGCCGGAGATTCTAATTATGATCATAGCACTATAATAAATCTAATTTCCAACCGCGGTTTGTTATTTTATGCCATTTAGAATGCATTTAGATTTTAATTAAGCATTGTGTTTCTTATAAATTGTGCAAAATAATGTATGTATCTTATGAAATATACTTGAAAGCTCCTCCATTGCGTTAGTATAGTTGTTGAATAAGGAATACTATTAAGACGATGCGCAAATGGAGATGGTTGCCGAAATTCTTACATTGGGGTGCAAATAGCTTTGATGGAAGCCATAATGGTGTTGTCCAAAATATATCAGTGCTTTTTGTAAACAAGTCTAGATAAAATAAAATTCGAATTTCAAAAGATCTCAATTTGAAAGACACCTGAGTTCAAAAATTTGTCATCTGATGTTTTTGATTTTGTGTTGGTAGTTTGATTGCATTGTGGCTCCTTTGAAATTATAAGTTTTGAGCAAGGAATTTAGTTTAACATTTAGTTTTTAAAGAGTTTAACATTATGCTTTGGAATTAAGAAACTCTGCTACATTAAAAATCTCATAGTGATTCTTCATAAAATGGTTGCATGCTCGATGTGCAAGTTCTTGCACTGGGCCACGAAAATAACTATATCGGCCCGCAATGCTGGTATCAAGATAGCGATAGTTCTTGCACTGGGCCACGAAAATAACTATTTCGGCACGCAATGCTGGTATCAAGATAGCGAAGTGCAGAGATGGAAAAGGCTACGATGTGTCCACGATATAATTAAGATGAATACTGACTTTATTTCTTAATTCTAGATCTAGGGCGCATGACGTCATGATAATAAGGGGTGAAAATTTGATTGACACTATTGTACAACTAATTTTCGTAGAAATTGACATTATTAATAATTAAATTTGGTCGAACACAATTGCATGCTCAGAAACCTCAAAATATTACACGTAGTCGATAAGAGTAATTAACTCAATGCTTTAGAAGTTTATATATCAGAAAAAATCCAACCACCTTATAAATAACCTGGATTGAGCCCACCTGGGCAGCACAGTCGGTAGTGTTTCGGCTTACCACGCAGTCGGTCGCGGTTCGAGTTCCCGGGGTGGGCTCCCATTATTCACACTTACAACTCACATTAATCCACTCCTATAAACCACACATCAAGAGATCAACCACTCTTCAACAATCACACTCAAAATCATCAATCGCAAAATGTGCGCAACCTACAACATCAAATACACACAATGTCACAATCACAATAATAACATGTAAAATAAGAATACATTAGAACCGATAAAAATGTAAATCCAGGCGGAGGACCAGTATGGTCGATGGCCAGGTCTCAGGACCAAAAATACAATTTTTTTAATCGGATTGAGGTGCTGCACTCCTCTGACCAAAGTCCTCACAAAGAATTGTATTAATTCCACAAATTGTAACTTTTTAGTTTAATACCTGAAGATGACTATCGATGATATGTCCACATTGTACACAAAGTGAATACATATTTGCAAATAGTACCTTTTTGTTTTTTTCTTTCGCCCATGTGCTTCTATTTTTCTGTCTTCTTCACAGCAATAATCATGACTCTGTCTTACTCATTGTTTGTCTATCTCACTTTTATTTTAGTTGTTGAATTTATTGGGCATCCATTACCGAGTTAATAAGCATTATTCTATTATTTTTCAATATAATTAGTCATCTTACGAGCAAATTACAATTACAAAAACAAAAGAAAAGCACATTTAGATCTGCGTCCGCCAAAATTCGATCGCCGTACCTTGTGGTCGTTTGGCTGGGTTATATAATTATTAATGAAATTTTAACATTTTTTTTAAATTAATTGTTATTTTCGAGCCAATTACTTATTTGTAATTAATTTGCTCCAAACCAAGAAAGTATCCGAAATCTTCGTCGTGAATAATATTAAAACAAGTTTTAGTGCAAATTAAAATATGTATAGGTTAAAATATAATAATTTACAGGATTTATGATAATGTATTCCATTGGTTTATAAGTTTGATTTGTGCGGTTTTGCTAACCGCGGGAAATCTCGCGGATCTATTAACCACGATAATCAAGATATTACTGATGCTATTCACTGATGATATGTAATGATGCAAATATGCTGATAGTAATTATAATCTTACTGTATAATTAACGTATGTCGCCGCTTTTGATGACAGTTTCAATTTGCCAGTCAGATTATGGTTAAGATTGAGAATTGCCACTATTTATCCAGTATATATGAATATTAATGGGCGTTTAGTTTTGTGATTTGAAATGAAGTAATGGTTTGGAAATTAAATGCAACGTACTGCAGTCTTTGCAATTACAAGTAGACACTGATGTTTGCCCACTCGCTTATTAAGTCTTAACATGCAAATGTTCACACTAAGTGCTTAATTATAAGAGGGCCAGATATGTTGAACTTTAATGTTTTTAATCTAATTGTACGAGCTTAATGTAATTGGAAAAGAAAATATATATAAATATCTCTTACATTTTGAAATCAAAATAATCATGGATTCTTTCCCATTTGCCGAAAGTTGCACAGTATAATACTCAAAGGGCAATTTGTTCAGAAATTATATTTGCGCAAGCACCGTTAATATTTGTAAGCTATGAAAATATTTGATCAATTTTATGATTCCAGTTTAATGTATTCTCGCGTTCAAGCTGTTCATAAACTTGAGTATAAATAAAATTTAACTATCTATCTACATTATGCGAATGCATGCTGCTAATATCATCCATCATAATCGTAATTCCTCGTATGCTATAAAATGCTCTCAGTTGGTAATGTAAATGTACGTGCAATGGCATCAAGTAATTTAAAGGGGCAAACATCTAGCATTAAAAAAGACATTTTTGTGATTTTTAAGGTAAACTATTTTGAATATCCGATCGGTTCCTTTAGATAAAAGTATACGCTTTTCGGAATATTTTTATTTATTTTTTATTGAAAAAAATGAATTTAACTTAACGACTTTCAAGCGATATTTCGCCGTATTATGCCAAAAGAAAAAACTATCAAAGACCTATTTATGTATGTAATAACCACAAATCTGGCGGATATAGAGTAGTAGCCTTTAATATATCTATATAAGTTCAGTGTAAATTTGGAAATACCTAAAATTTCTAGCTTTTTTTTCATTTTCCAATATAGAATACGTTTTTTTTTCAATTAGCACGTGTTGTGATCAACTTATGGGTTAAACATAATTTGATTTTTCCCATATCAATTATGTTAAAAAAATTCATTATTGTGAAACGAATTGCTTCTAATATACTGGTGTTTCATAGCAACTTATCAGTAATTTTAACATACACCGATTTTAAAAACTTCATTTTCAGAAAAAGCGTTTAATTAATAAATAACCTCGTTATAACTTCATTGTTTCTTCGAATGTTTATTTGCAATTTGTTCAGTCGAACGAGTTTTAATCAAAGCAAAATAAATAAAGACGGATACAAGAATTTAACGACCTTTATATTTCTTAAATACATTCGTAAAATAGTTACTCCAAAAGATTGGAAACTTTAAAGTTGCACGGTATGCAACCAAGTGAGCATGCTATTGATTTCTTGTATAAGTAAATATATTCTCAACTAGATGGTGCTTCATTTATATAATTTTTAATACTACAAAATTAATGGGATTTTTATTATACCTATTATGTATATATAAATCTTAACATGTGTCACCAATTTCTGTGATTTAAACTTTTCTTCGTTAAGCTATGAATAAACTCAAATTTTAAGAAATGGATACAATTGCTTTTCCCATGGTTATGCTTTAACATTTTGTTTCATTCATTTAAATATATGTTAAGACTCTCATTCAGGTATTAGAAAAATACGTGTGTAACTTTAAACATTAACCATATATAATTTGCCGACCTAGATTAGAAATAATGCATACCAGAGGTATAGTGAGACTGGTGAAAAGTTGGGACAGGTAGCAGGTACTCGTAAAGCAGGCAATGACCTATGAAAGCCGTCGCAGCATCCCAGTATCACGAAATGGCCGGTTGAGCACGAGAATGGCGCACGGGCCAAACCTAAGAATACCATGGCGAGAAGAAGCGTGCGGTCGAACACCGCTCTGAAGTTAACTGTAGGACCTAGCTACAAAATTTTATTAGTGTTTCTTATGGGTGGTGAGTATTCGAGTGTAACTTCTGTGAATTGCATATGTTCCTTAGATCACTCAGGTCAGTACAAAAGTGCAAGTACCTGATTTTGACCATTAAAAAATGAACGAATTTGCATGAACGCGATTTTTGAGATTTTCTTCGCGGCTCCAGAAGCGGATTCGCGATAATTATATACGAAACTGGCGATAAGGAGAACTTCTGTCCCAGATAAAGTGCCATTATCTGGGAAACTAAAAGTAGGTAGCACTTGAAAATCGTATGAAAAATTGCAAAAAAATCGCTGAATGCAATAGTGCTTGTTTTATTACAATAAACTAATATTTCCAAAAATATATAACAAACCGTTACAATATAAAGTATATCATGTTTGGTGTATCATGTTTCAAATTGCCTCTTCGACGTGAATCTCGCAAAGAAATTTAAAATTTAAAAAAATATTTTCTTCAAATTTACCTGAGATTTCACTTTGTGGTTGTAAAGTGCGCGACTAATTGTGCGATGAAATTAAGATGAACATCTAACGCCATTCCTCTTATAGCTCCTCTCTGAACGCGGCCGCGAAGAAAATCGCAAAAATCGGAAACAAGCCTATTCGTATTCAATATTTTTTTTGCAATTGTTTGATGTCACGTACAGGTGCTATACTTTTCAAGTTTGCGGAAAAACGGACATTTATGTTGCCTTAAGTAAAAATTTGTAAATTTTGACCGACTCCACAGGCCGCGCAGAAAATCGCAAGAATCGAGGACTTGCACATTTGTATTGTAAATCACAGGTGCTACACTCGAGAACTGACCTCCCATAAGAAGCGCTAACAAACCTTTATAGCCAGATTCTGTAGTTACCTTCAGAGCGGTCGGTCGAACATGTTTCATAAATTTTTACTTGGCCAACTACACAGTGCCTGAGGATATTTATTTATTTTCTAGTGGCATATGTAATAAATTGGAAGCGGTCATTATTTGGACTACTTTGGGTGTGGGACTATTACCGCAAATATGAAGTACTCACACAAGTAACATATTTTAAGTTTTGAAATTTTTAAATTTTCACTTTACTTATCTTATACTGCAGGCTATAATACGATAGAAATACACTAAAAACGTAGTAAATCTACGCTCGCATATTTTGACCAGCCTCTGGTGAAATTGGATAATTCTCGGAATTCTCTATCCAGCTTATCTATTTATTTAGATTTAAGAAATAGCATTGTCTTGGCTTGGTAATATTCTTAGCCAGGTTGACTTAAGAAGTTAAATGTTGACTCCAAGATACTGCCTTGCTTGAATTTGTTGTGAATGTAAATGTATATAAAATAAATGAAAAGGTTTCTGTGCGAGAGCGCACACGGGTCCGGAGTTCTTGTAGATGTGTGGTGGACGGTGTTGATACTCACAGGTGTATAAACCAGGTGAGCGGGGAGAAGTCGATTCCCTCCTCGGAAAGCAGGTAGAGCGCACCTCAAGACGAAGAAACGCGTTTAGTCGGCCGTTGTAGTTCATGAACGAAAGAATATTATACATTTGGATGTTCAGCATTTTCGTGTGTGAATAATTTTTATTGTTCTGTGTGTGCACGTGTGACTGTGTCTGATGAGTGAATGTGCATCTTCAACTTCAGGTGTGCGTTTGCGTAAGCTTGGCGCACGCTGAATTCAGTTGTGTATGATACATGTGTTTGTGACGGTGTCTTCACGCATGTGTGTATGATATGTCTGGAATATGGCCGAAAGCGCGTTCGAGGCCTGACTCAAGATGGCAACGTTAGGGCTTTCAAAAGTGTTCATATTGGACAAGTACTTTACGGAATTGCAAAAGTTCTGGGAGACTGAGAAGAAACTTCAAGGTTTGTAATTGTTTAAAGAGAAATTTCACCAATATGATTTCAAA
>JAODAC010045994.1:0-10733 GCA_027575185.1 Mimaenictus wilsoni | reverse complement strand
CAAAAAACGTGAAAAACATGTGGTGTAGACTAAACAGTTCAAAAGTTCTTTCACGCCAGACTAAATATTGATAATTTAGCGACAAATATAAAAAAGGGCTCAAACTTGCCTCGCCGTTCACAACACCCGTAGTAGCCGATGCTCGGTAAAGCAAACAAAAAATAGGAGATAGAATCCCTCAAGCGGGACCGCAGGTATATGAAATGTTCCACATCCCAAGACCCCCAGGTTGCCGACCACTTCGTTACATGAAGTCAATGCCAGTAGGAATCACGCGCAACATGCGCCCAAGGGGTTCAAACGAATTGGAGAGTTGGGGCAATTACTCTCCAATTCTAATTTATTGATGATCACAGTACAGTAATCGATAAAAGATAAATCAATAAAAATCTCGAACGTAAAAACTAATCTCGAATACACAGTATATTTAGAAACTATTCAAAATTCCTACTCTTTACAATTTATCCCAGGAATAATTCAGAAGCAACTAATCGGAATTGTGCAGAATTTTAACATATACAGGTAGTACACACGAAACGCCTAATGTTCCTTAAATGTTTCACATGGTTACGAAGCAAATTACAACCAATCCATAAAACTAACAAACAAACAATAATTATCGATGCTATAAATATTTCAAATTATGTTAATACAAATGTGAGATAAATTCATAAAACATTAGCACTGTTATGTATTTGTATATATAATATAAAATATGGGGCTAACATATTCAACAACATCAACGCTGAGCCACGATTCATTTCGAAAAATCCTAGAGCATCAAATCTCGGTGCAAAGGTCACGCTCAAATCCTTTAAACATTGAACATTATCCATCCATTCTATGTTTCTATAATTCTTATGTTGCAAATTTTGTGACATTTTCAAGTTACAATTTTGTGTCACCTTCAACCCAGTTTGTTTCAGTTGTCTGCATTTTGATATAAATACAAACCAACCAGTAAACTAAAAAAAAAACATATTTTTAATAAAAAATAGGTCATATTAATTGACCTTTTTTTATTTGCAAGGGGGATAAATCAGGACCAAATATGTCCCAAGGTCCCTCTTGTTTTTCAATAAATACTTGAGATACATTCTTGACCACTTGACCATTCTACCAATGCTTACAATGTCGCACCAATAAGAAGAAATAGAAGAATTAGGAGGAATTATGAAATATTTCTTAAGAACTTCAGTATATAAGGGCCATCAGCCGTTAGATTAGAAGGAATTATGAAATATTTCTTAAGAACTTTAGTATATAAGGGCCATCAGCCGTTAGATTAGAAGGAATTATGAAATATTTCTTAAGAACTTCAGTATATAAGGGCCATCAGCCAACTGAAAAGTTCATATCTAGCTTTAGCTTTAGCTTTATGGATTAATTATTACCATTTATTCAATAAATCAACGCCAGGTATTCATCTGCCTAACGCGTCTCGTGTCTCCTCGTAATCATACACGTATACACATACGAGACTCAAACCGGGTAGTCACACCAGGGTGACAGCGTCAAAGAATTTGTTTATGAGTTTAATAAGTGTATAAGTTTAATTCCAATTTAATTTCAAACATTCAACATTGGCATATAATTCATAAAGTCAGGTAGAATTCTCAGATCGTAAACGCTTAAAACCCTCCACGCCCGGTCACTCTTCTGGCGCGTGCCGGCCACGCAATGGTCAGTCGTGCACAACAATGTATTAGACAACAATAGATTTACTGCTTTGTCGCCGGCTCTCCTAATACGCGTTACCAAACACACCCTGTACGCTAGGGGCTCTAAAATTATAGAGCCTTATAGTGCGGTTTCACGGTTTATGACCTAAACGTTATTTAGACAAAATGATCTCCAGCGTGAATGTTGAGGGTAGAATGTTGGGTGTTGAATGTTTTAGTGTTGTAAACACTTACATGGTAAGTCGGTGGGAGTCTACCGCGAAACCCCGAATTCTTTATTGCCAGTCTTGACTTTTCAAGTACGGTTGACCGCACCTTCATTGGTAAGTTAATCGTTTACAACACCGAAAAATAATTTATGCACTACATGTTGCAAACCCGGTTTTTTTTTACCTGGGTGTGTCTGAGCTTGTCACGTCAGCGCGTCGTTAGCGCGTTACAGCTGGCAATGCGCGTCGCCGACGCCTCGGAGGTTTTTTTGTCATATCTTATGTATAAAAAGGAGAAGCTGATGTTTCAACCCCTAAGAAAGATATGCCAGGTACAAGACACGCTGACGTGACAAGCTCAGCTCGGACGAAGGGACGAACTGTCCAGTGCCGGCTGGTTGTGAAAGTCAGTTTCTGGAAACATTCAGTCCCCTTTATTACACACTTCAAACTCTGAAATTTTGGTTTACGACGTATGATTAGGGGAATCGAACCCCGTACTCCTACGTGGTAAGCGGAGATGCTACCGCTAGGTTGCCCCGGAGATGCTACCGCTAGGTTGCCCAGGTGGGCTATGATAAAAATATATGCTGGATTGTATTGTTCAACTGAAATTGTAATTCTGAGAATATATAGCGGCCCAAGAAGTGGCAGTTCATTTGTCAACATAATTTTAACAACAATTCATCTGGCTTTATTTATATACAATGTCTACCGTATTGTATATAAATAAAGCCAGATGAATTGTGTAATGAAATACTATTAATATATTTCGAAAAATTTGATATGTTAGAAGTGTTCGGCTTGGAAACAAATATACTTACGGCAACTGAAGGATATGTATAATAACCCAAGTAAACTGATAAGCTCCATTTAGTTAGTAAAATTGTCGAAAAAGTAATAAGTAAAGATGAATGACATATTAAAGAATAAAATGCAAAGAACACGCTTAGAGTATTTTTCAGTGACAAATAAACTTGATGTAGCATGGTTTGTACTTCAATCAATTGCAATACATCAAATTCGTTATTACAGCTATTCAAGTGCAGTATCAACTCGCTTAGTAGATTCCATCGCTTATTAAGCATATCCAAAATGTATACAACTACACTTATTATCTGAAAAGTATTCACTTGAAGCCATAATAGCGAGACTATCCTGGAAACGTCGTCAAGTCGACTCACATATCCAATGGTGAAAACAATTGGAAATAAAGTAAAACACACTTTCTTCCATAACGATGTCTTTTTAATTGCATGGTAACCGATAATTTTAGCCTGTATTACGTCAATTTGATTAATAATTTCAAACAATTTTAAGGTCTGACGTGGTTTTAAAATGTTTATGATAAATATATACGCGGGAATGTATTGTTCAAGTACAATTGTAAATATGAGAATATATTGCGGGACAAGAAGTGATAGTTCATTTGTCAACTTAATTCTACGTATTACGAAGTAAACATTGTCGATAAATAAAACCAGATGTATTGTGCAATGTAATAATATTAACGTCTTTTGAAGAATGGGATATTTGAGAAGTTTTCGGCTTGGAAACATTCCTAGCAGTTGCGGAAGTAGTATAAAAACAGAGTTCATTTTTGTGCTTGAAAATTGAAGTCTTTAAACTGATGAAGTTTTAAGACTAAAATTTACTTGGGGAGTAATGCAGCTAAAATGAAAATAAACGATATTAACTTTGACGTTATTTAAGTTATTGTCAATAAATTTTTAATTATAGGTAATAATTGTGAGGTTATCGTAAATGTCGTTTAGTAAGAAATGTTCCGTTTAGTATGATATGTAGTAACATCGACGGAATTGCAATTTAAAACCGCATTATGCCGTTATATGCATTCCACTCATAAAAGAAGTCAGTTAAGCTTCTAATTGTTATCGATTGATCGAAACAGGTCATATGTTCTCATTTCTTACATCTATTGGAGGCTAATATTTAATCACCGATAGAAATGTTTAAGGATGTATGTATAAGTTACACCGTTCTGAGTCTATGGTAGGGCCATATTACCTGATAATTTTCCAAAAAAAGTCCCTTTTTCCCCACTTCCCCTCCCCACTTGGTAACTACTTGTGGACAAAGTGTTGCCGTCTTTTGCCGGCATGAAGCGCCATCTGTGTGCGAAGGCGAAAAAAGACACAGATTCATGGATAACTATGGAGTAATTACATCGCGAGTTATACGCGTCTGGTTCTCAGGGTGACCTTTATACAAGGAACACCAAGTTCCAATAGGCGTATGGTGGCCAAAAGATTTACCTTTTGGCGGTTTAATTTTATATTTCAAAAACTTTAGTC
The DNA here is from genome assembly GCA_027575185.1 of Mimaenictus wilsoni. Classification (NCBI taxonomy): domain Eukaryota; kingdom Metazoa; phylum Arthropoda; class Insecta; order Coleoptera; family Staphylinidae; genus Mimaenictus; species Mimaenictus wilsoni. The sequence goes on along the minus strand of JAODAC010045994.1, from coordinate 6,527 downwards.
TGATTTTTGTGTCAGACTTTATTTCAAACAACTTATAATACTTCTTATAACAGCTCGAAATCTACTTGTTACTTGATGATCAGAACTCTTACTTCTCACTTTCTTAACTCAATAACTACACTCAATAACTCTTAAACATATAAAGAAAGCAGATGCGCAAACTACCTGCGCAAATAAATCATTTAAATAATGACGGTAGGCAACCAGACTTAAAGGTTTGTGTGTTGTGTTGCCTACACTGCGAATCAATAAGTTAACACATCTAGGTATATAACTCGCGTCCGGCTTTGGAAATATTTGTGAAAAACAATTCATCAACAAAATAGAATGATTATAGAATAAAATATATAAGCCGAGGATCTCCAGTGGATGCTCTCTCTAATCTTTCTAATCGCAATACTGACATCTTTCTTTTATAACCTTATTTCTTAATAAACAACGAATACAAATAAAATAAAGCAAATAAGTACTCCTTATTGAGGATTCACTATTGTAAACGTACAAAGCTGCCCAGTACCCGAATTTGAATCCCTCAGAAAGATTCTCAGTCCAGTGTGGTCCATGCAGCAAACATGTAGCTCTGCTAACAAGACTATAGTTGCGTTGGAATCGTTGCTGGGCGTCCGTTATTTTGATTCGTTCGCTTATTTTTGAAGCTATTATTTTGCTATTTTTAAGCTATATATTGTGTGAATAGTTTTGCGGTGGAGTTAATTCAGGTTATTCCTCGATAGTGTCACGGCTCGAGGTTTTGGGGTTTATCTTTGTATATTACTGATAATAATGGCACTCACTTGGCTTAAGCTACCATGACTGTTAAGAACAAGGAAAGATATTATATTATAGAGGACTGTAAGCCGACAGCTACCCGTTGTCTGTAGGCTAATGAACAACTAACTTTATTTCCATAAAATCCTACGAACTAAAACACAAGTATAAGTTTCTTTCCCTCTCGGTCTTAGGTGTGGGATATTTTACCGGTTTTTTTATTTTACCAATTGTTGTGTGTGTGAATGTTTTGTATTATTTTTATTTCGCTATTGCACCATATTGTTCATAATGTTTATTACTGCATAGGGTGGGACCGCATGATCCCAAAGGGTTATTTATCGAAATATTTTCTTACAAACTCCTTTTAAAGGATAATGCCTGGATAATGCGTCGTCTCGCTTTAACAGGCATTATTGTGAGGCCTGTGGATGAATGCACTTCAAGTGTTTGAGATTGCGAACGTACTTTATTATCTTCGGTCTGTCACACCTGCCGGGCGCTGAGGAAGTGATGTGCTCTGTGATGTTGGAAACGATGTGAACTGTGGTGTGGTTGAAGACCAAGTGACCGAGGTGCGCAAGCCGTCAGGCTTGGCAACAGCGGTAGAAAAAGTGCGGTGTTCGGAAGTCTGAAGGGAGAAGTGTCGAAAAGGCAACAAAGTTAGTGTAGGAAAGAGATAGAATTAGCCTGGTAGAAATACAATCTAGCTGGCAGGTATGACGGTTTGAATAACATATAATAATAATAAAAATAAATAAATAAATAATAATAAATAAATAATTTGTGTGTGTGTGTGTGTGTGTGTGTCATAAATTTGTAGGGAATACACAGTACCCCCAGTACATCCCCACAGTACCCCCTTTCCCGACGTGAAATTCCCCACAGGCCTATTCTACATGTCTACCAACTTTCATTAAAATTCCAGCGAACACAGTGTGAACCTTTCCTTGTTAGTGTGTCTGTTCATTTGGATTCCGTTTAGAACATACGTGTGCTTAAAGTTTTTGTAGCTATGTAAGGGTAGGTTGTCGTTTAAATGTCGATGTTCAGTGTAGGTCTTTGCTCGCTTGTTTGTGTAATCAATGTTAGGGTAAGAAGTCAAGAGCTTGATGACATCATGGTAATGTTTAGTTAAGAATTGTTTTTAAGAAAATGTGTTCAAACCAGAGATCTCCTGCTACGATTGTTTGTATATAGGTGAAACTTTGAAAGTTAATACGTTGATGCCATATGCACACGAATGGTAGTTCATCTTCCCATCCCCATGTTAGAATTGTATTTGGTAGGGATAATATGTAAGCTTGTTTTGGGTTTTGAAAAATATATTCAGTCTTGAGCATAACTTGGTAGACTTTGGTTGGGTTAGAGTTTCGACACTCGTGTTAGCTCCCGCGTTAAGGTACCCCAGCCAAATGGTTGCTTTTCTAAGTTGCGAAACTTAGAAATAATCCATACATTGCATCCGGGCTCCGATCTTTAACACAATCATACTACATATTCGCCACCCCTACCAGAAGTTATTGCGCGGTGCCGCCGCCGGATAGACGATAATCCAAGTGCGATAAGCTGCGACAATTCTTAAGAATTGTAGGTACAACATACAGCTGTAGTTCCGCGAAAGCTAAGATGTCGATAATATGCCGTGGCACCATCGCGTAGCCTGAATAAACATTTGATTCTCCAAAACAGCAGATGTACGACATGACGCACTATTTACCATTCTTCCCAACATGCAAAACAGCCACTTCATGCAAAACATCATGAGGTGTCTGGAATAACGCAACAACCTTCATTGGTTCCTGACAGAGACTAAACCGAGACAATAACAGAAGATTGCATAAGAGAAGATGGCATGGTGGACTCTGGTTTTTTGCTGTTGGTCTGTTGAAACCCAGATGGCTGGGCTCTAACATAATAACGATTCGGTGTTGTAGATATCACAATGTTCGTTTATTCCATTGTGGCAAAGACATATTCATATCTGTGACCCCACGGATCACCAAATACAAATTTGGAATACTTTTCTAAAAAGCTTATACAGGTCAAGTCATTAATCTAGATTTATAAGAACGGATTCATTAGACCACCACAGGATGCGTCAAAATGTGGGAAAGCACGTAGGAAAACATTCACGCTAACCTTCAAGGGGCGACCAGGGCTGAGTAAACATTTTCAAGGCAACGGGACGATATCGTATAAGTCACCCAACACGATGAATAACTTCGAAGCCGCAGAGGCCAACGCATAGCGTGCGCACGTGAGTCTTACTCAGTAACCTCGTGCCGAGAAAACGCCCGTAGCCTCCCAAGCTCCAGGGGAGGAACTCGTACCATATGAGATTGAACCCGGGGAGTGCTAAGACACTCTCTCCGAGGGCACACTGTACGCGACACGCGAAGTGTAACCACCGTCTTTGAATAAATCAACTCGTCCAGCAGCCCAGCAGCGGTCAGCCAGAACCCACCAGCCACCGTACACGAGCAGCAGCCCATCCCCGACCGACAGGTAAACGTCCTCGAACGCTAGCGTCATGTCGACCATCATATGGTAAGTACACTTTTCTATTATCTCGGTCAGTCACGGTAGCATAAGCCAAGCGAGTGAACCCCATCTCCTCATCAAAGTAATCCGCAAATCAACGACAAACCCTCGATTCGTGACACCATTATCGGTTTATTACAGAAACAGCGCGATGCGTACAATAGGCTCTCGGAGAGAGTGTCGCGGAGACCGTTTTTGGAGATAGGCCTTTAGCAGTCCCCGGGTGTGATCTTATATACTAGAAATCCCTCCCATGGAGTTTGGGAGTGTCCGGGCGTTCTCCTAAGCATGGGGCCACTGTTGTGAGTAAGACTCACGTGCATGCGCAATGTTTAGGCCTCCGTGGCTTCCTAGTTCATCATCGCGGTTTCCTGTTTACTCAACTTTGGTCACCCCATGGAAAGTTAACGTTTCCTATCGTCTGCGGTGGTCTAAAGACCTTCTGTTCCTAATATAAGAATATCGTCTTAACATGAATGTAATTTTAGATAAGCTGTCCAGATTTATATTTATATCATGTATAATTACAGAAGTGTGCCTTTACATTCGCGACGATAGTTTGAAAGGTTATTTTTCTCACTCTTCTTGAATGTTGCTATGGTGATGGTCCTTCCAGTCCAGCGGCACTCATTCTTCTTCAATAATCTTATTAAATTGGTTGTGCAGTTGTTCATCTAGCATTTCGTCATCATAATAATATAATTCTAAATTCCTTAACTGTTTATCAATAATTCACTTTCTTCCAACGAAAAACTAGTTAAGTGATACCAAATAATTCACTCCAATTAATTTAATGTTCAGAGCACTCTAAACCATTCTTATTAATTAAAAACTATAGGACTACTCTTATCAAGTGTTAATAAATATTATTTTTAGGGACTGAGTTAGTAGTACAAGGCACTTGAAAAATACAAATAAATAAAATTAATTATTTGTCAAAACATTATCTATCACTACTACGTACAAACGCATCAAGTAAATACTAGTAATTAATCCACGAACAACGTTGGATACAAATACACTCCCGGCAAATATAACACCAAAATATGCTCAATATATTCATCAAATATACACAATATTTGGGATTATTCCCAAGCAAAAATTATTACAAGTACCCAAAACTATTCAAATCAATAGCAACGTTTCATATCGTTATCCATATCATCATATTAATCTATAGACTATGGATACAATACCAAAGAAACCTCAATAATGATTTTACATTTCAACCATCAACTGTATATTTTAAAGTTTTTCTTACATTTAGTGGATTTTACATCGCACCATATGTATTTTTGGTTAATATAATGAAGGTGGACGAATGTCTTCAGGTGTTAGAACTTTTCAACCAAATTGACGCAGCAATCTCTAAGAATTTTGCTATTTTTCGAAAAATAACAGAGAACAAACGAGAAAAATGTATTGCAATCGTGTTTAAACTGATTTTGCTACCAGCTATTTTAGCTTATTTATTCTATGGGCAAAGCTATGTCTCACTGTTGTCTTTAATTTTGGGTGTATGGTTTGATTACACTAAATACCTACAAATTGGTTTGATATTGAGTATTCTGGGGATACTCAATCAATACTGGGAGCAATTTTCGTTATGTATTGCAAATTTACATGATTATAAGTCAGAAGAAACAGTTCTGAAATTGATAGTTGTACAGAAGCAACTTCATACAGTGTTTGTTTCGGTGAGAAATTGTTTGAGTATGTTTTTCTTACTTTTTGCAACAACGTTTCATACTCATATGCTTATGGATTTTACTTGTATCCTGTTTACAACGGAAAGCATGATTAAACATTCTCCAACGTTTATTTTAAATACGGTATTTTTGGTAAGATATTTTATTAGTATATATTTTCGTGTTTCTTTGATATTTGTTCCGCACAATCAGATTATAAAACTTGATATTGCGAATGCGTTTGGGAGTGAGTCTGGATAATTCTCTAAAAGAATAATGATAGCAATTCCCGAATGATTGCCATTATCAATTTCTGTCATCAATTAATTGTTTATATCACATTCATATTTTAGATTGTATGGTTCCAATTCATATCAAAATGTTGCAAAATAAAAGAATGTGGGAAACAGGTGACTATAAATTGTCTCCTAAAAATTACACAGTACCACCTGTTAAATCATCATAAATATGCACAACCGATGTGGATGGAACATTTGAAACAGTTAAAGGATATGAGCAAGGAATTAGTTCCTGAATTTAACGCTGGTGGATTTTTTACAATGGACTATTCATCTGCTTTAATGCTGCTTAATATGTTGGCACCTTATATATTGTTATTTGTTCAATTGAGGAATGACACTTCAAATATAATATAAGATGAGGAAGAAGAAAAATGTTTCCGTATATCAGTTGTCAATATGTGTAATCGTCACTTATGCAGTTTGAAATCGTATTTGATCAAAACTTAGATTAATTATTATATTTTTGAAAATTACACAAGGAGTTCTCTAAAAGTAATAAAATTGAATTATTGTACACTACCTTGCTTCCTTTTTATTATATTCTGTTAAGTGACGCCAGATTTATTACACATTATTCCTTATAATTCCATTATACAAAGGATACAAATAATATTTGGACCACAGACCTGGCTATAGACCATACTGGTCCTTCGGCCTGGATTTTTATTGTTTTTAGGTATTTTATTACATGTACCACTTCACACGATAAGTGTCGCGAACCAACGTCGGCGGTCGTGGTTGATGGCGCGGTGAACGCGCCGGGTCCAATCGTCGGTATTAACCACGACTTAATTAAAAGGGAACGTTTCGGAGTGGCAGCCCTGTTGCGTAGCGCGGTGAACGCGCTGGGTCTACATGCAGAGAACGTCCTGAAGATTACAGGCCGACAAGCTACCCGCTGTCTGTGTTGTCGCGTAACGGAAGGTGTATAAAAGATGCAGCTTATTCGGCTTTTGGATAACAACTGATTTTAGTATGTAAAAATCTAAACCTTAAAGCGGTGCGTAGCGCCCACACATAACCCTCCTTGCGGTAACACCACTTCCTTACTCTATTCTTAAATCTAAGTAGTGGTGAGGCAGAAAGTGTGGAGTGCGAGATTATAATTAAATGGGTGCAAGGTAAGGCAAGGAATGCTTGGATGGTACTGAAAGAGAGATGGAGTAAAATATGGGGGAATAATTGGGATGTAGTATTGAGGATATGGAATGCATGCGTTTTACCA
>JAODAC010045973.1:0-10740 GCA_027575185.1 Mimaenictus wilsoni | reverse complement strand
TGCCTGGAGACGGGTTAAGGTTGGTACTTTTTGTTGAATTTAATAAGTTGTGTTTAAAAGTATTTAGTATGTTAAGTTTTATTTAGTTTTACTTATACTTATTGTAATCAATGTGCGTAATGGAATTGGTCGAAGAATTATGCCAATAAAGGTTTATATATAATTTTTATTTAAACAAAGGCACTCGCACAAAACCACAATTTTTGTTGTATGCGGTATTGTAAAATTTTTATTTGTACAAAATCAACGCCAAATCTTCAAATGTATGCTAACACCCTTAAAATAGAGCCTTCAATGCTCTAATAAAGAAATGGGCAGCACCTCCATCAGAGGAGTCAATCGCTGCGCCGTGTCAGTTTTGGAATAAAAATCAACTTCAAAATAAATCTATATTCCACCACCCGGAAATAGATGAATCGCATAAAGTTCATAGACTCCTTCGTATTCCGTTCAACTCACTCTAACATTAACGAAAGTTATATTAGGCCAGTTACGGTAATAGACAAGCAGACATCAATGGCGTCGCAATTGATTTCAATACTTTTCTGCCAAACACGGCGTTATTGGGTGGGCACGTCCTGCGCGCGTATTGTTCCAATAGGAGGCGGCGCCGTACATGTGCGAAAAACTGCGACTGGCGCTGATTGATGCCGCCGACCGGCGGACTTGACGTGTTTCGCAGCAGCCTTGTTCGTCGAGCATACGCGACGCATGCCTGTCTATTCAAATCGAGTGACGAACGCCTGTCGATCGCACTTGCCGCCGCCGACATCGCACCACCGCCGCCTCCAGCATCAGCAACATCACCTCATTGCTATCGCTACGTGTCGATCAACCATCAACGGTCTTGGCGCATTGACGCTGGTGGGCATTCTCTGCGAAATTGTCAATATTTTGCGTTCTATGGTAACTGGATTTGCTCAAATCTGTATTTGGTTGAATAAATTGATTTCTATCCGTCAATTCTAGGCTGTTCTCTTTAATAGGTTGTTTAGAAATGATATTTTTCAAACGGTAATAAAAGAGTTTACATTCGTCATTAGGATTTTAGGTCGGTTTTGGAGGTTAGAAAATGTATTACATTGTCTTATTGGTTGCATGCATTTGTTTAGTTGCTTGTTATTCTAAAATGGCCGACTTCTGTATATTCTAATAGGGTGTAACCATGGCAACTACTCCAGTTTTCTTCAACGTCACCCTATAAAATGTAACACCGGTTTCTATTGGTTAAAAATTTAACATTATCTTGACGTAATTCTGAAATTAACAGGTTTTAATGTAAATTTTACTTTGCAATAGTTCTAATCAACTATTAGAATATCTTTCTAAATTCTCGACTAATTTCAAATATAGTATCGCCATGTTGTACTATAATCACATCACAATTAAGCAGAGGTTTTTAAACCGCTGCTGCCATCTAGAAACGCGATAGCGCACAGTTGAGGTTAATTTATATTGCCATCGGCCGAGTTGGGCGCGCTGTACGCAAGGCGAGAGGAATGCTGTCGGCCGTTGCGGTTGCGTAGACGCTTTGATAATGTGTACTTACTTACCAACCTGTTAAACACTTACTAATGTAAGCGGCTACCGGTTCTTCGAAATTTATTACGCACGCATCGCATGCTGTCGCGGATACATATCGGGTGGATCTTCAGCTGGCGCATACAATCACCATTTACTACACTCCACTCAGAACCATCAACAAAAAAGGAAGCCATTGCAACAAGTGCATAATATCGACGATTTTTATGCAGGAAATAACATACAGGCCTTAGTTATATACGTGTGCAAAATGTGGACTTATTTTATATCCGGAAATATATAAAATTCCTTGATATAACCTGGAGTAAAGTAAATAAACACATCTTAAGAGCAAAAACTCACGCAAAAAATATTTCTAAACTCAAATTAATTATAACTAGAACGAAAAAATAATTATACGAAAGTCTCTTAATTATTCCATAAAATTTAATTGTTGAAAGGAAAGTAAATATTCCCTATACTTTCCGAATTTATCAATTCGTGGCAATCAAATTAGTGGCAATCAACAAAAGTTGATAATTTACAAGTTTCGCTACTTAGAAGCCAATTGCTTAATTTATTCAATCAGTAATTTTACAAACATTAGGTTTATTACTTATGAATTACCACGATATGTTTCATTCTCAATATGTAACTATGAGAGTTACGTATTGAGAATTGAGTGGTAAAATCCGAAATATCGAGTCGATAATGTACTAGAAGATTACTGCAACGAGTAAAAAATAATTTGAAATTACATTAACAGAGGGCGCAAATGTGTAATTTCGATACCAATAAGTATCGATACTTTCTTCGATACTTGGTTATCGAAAGTATCGAAGTTTTACAAATATCGATACTTCGTGAAAACTGGAGTAAAATTGAAATAAACAAATCTTAAAAGTAAATACAAAAAAAAATCACATAAAAAATATTTCTAAACTCAAATTAATTATAACTGGAAAGAAAAAATAATTATACGAAAGACTCCTAATTATTCGATAAAATTTAATTGTTGAAAGGAAAGTTACATTCCCTATACTTTTCGAATTTATCAATTCTTGGCAATCAAAGTATTAAAAGTTGATAATTTACAAGTTTCGCTACTTAGAAGCCAATTCCTCAATCAGTAATTTTACAAAGATTAGTTTTATTACTTATGAATTACCACAATATTTTTCATTCTCAATATAACTATATCTCAATGTAACAATGGGAGTTACGTATTGAGAATTGCGTGGTAAAATCGGAAACATTGAGTCGATGATGTACTGGAAGATTACTACAACGAGTGAAAAATAATTTGAAAATACATTAACAGAGGGCGCAAATGTGTATTTTCGATACCAATAAGTATCGATACTTTTTCGATACTTGGTTATCGAAAGTACCGAAGTTTTAAAAATATCGATACTTCGTGAAAACTGGAGTAAAGTTGAAATAAACAAATCTTAAAAGCAAATACAAAAAAAATCACACAAATAATATTTCTAAACTCAAATTAACTATAACTAGAACGAAAAAAATAATTATACGAAAGACTCCTAATTATTCGATAAAATTTAATTGTTGCGTAAAATTATAACCTCATAAATAACCGATAATGACCAACTATAGAGCAATCAATAGATGGCGACACGAGTTATTAAACCGAAAATTATTACTATTAGACCGCCAGTCGGCGGACTATGACTGTCGGATGTAAATTAGCGATGATAACCGAGAGGACTTAATTAATTTCAAGCCTCATCAAAAGAAGAAAGAGCCACGAAAAACGAGCGCATTCCGTCGCAAACGCATAAAAAAGAGCCTACTAAAAAGCCACACCAATTAACGATTTCGAGCAATCTATCGGATTGTTAGTTAGCGACATGCTAATTAGTTTTCCATATCAATCGGTGCTGACTTGGTTGCTTCGGTTCTCGGGGCGTCGCGTCGTTAAATGTGAATCGAAATGTATATTAATTCCGTCCGGCTCTCGTTAATTCGACTGCGCGAGAGGCGTAATTATCGAGCGCGGCGTTCTGTTTCGTGTCTCTTTTTTTTTCGGTGGCCCGCGTGCTGCGCAACATTTAGAAAAATCTGTGTTTTCGGCCAACACTCACACTTATCCGGCGAGATGGAGCGACGCAAATGAGTGGCCAGCTACTGGTTAAATCCTTCGTCAGAGAAAGAAAAAAATGTCGCAATTCCGCGCCTAATGGCATTTTTATATTTTAATTTCTTTGAAACTAATCAGAGTTTCGTCGTCATCGTCGTCGTCGTCGTCGCTTCGAGGCAAAGAGCTGGAGAATGATGTGACGACGAGAGTTTCAGGAGTTTAGAGTTTTCGGAGTTTTTGGAGCGTTGCGACGGAATTAAAAATTAAAATTAAAACACGACAGCACGGGCTGCGGTTTCCTTCGCTGGCGACATTTTTGTTATTAATTAGTAATTAATTAACATTGTACAATTTGGTTGTTTTTCTGCTTTATATTATGTACAATAAGATAAATCAATGTTGGAAGTTCGGTTTTTTGGTGAAAGGAAGTGGAATGGAGTTGAAATTAATGAAAATTATGACAGATATAAATGCATTGCATTAATTTAGAGTTTTCACATTTATTTTTGTTATTTTCTGAAGATTCTTTGAAATAAGAGGCATTATAGGCAACCAATGATCCACCTAATCTAATATTCTCTTCCCTCATTACTTCTGATCTTCGTTTTTGCTTATTTTTCGCGAGTATGCGAGGAGAATTCGGATATTTTCAAAAGGGATGTTTTGTTCAAGAAATTGTCGAGTTTTGTCTTGATTAATTTGTTTGGTATTGTCAATAATAAATAGCAAATGATACTTATGAAGTATGATATTAAATAGAATTTCATCTTTTTGTTTATTTATGGTTCTAATATGATTTCTGTACATTTCCTATCGACTCAAAGTGAATTTTGTTTTTTAAGTAGTTTTGAAGGTAAAATGAATTAAATTTTTATTCTCAAATTTTTAACGTTTATAACTATGGCGTAAGTGAATCAAATTTAACGAAAACCTAGATATAGGTTGATTATTTAATAACACATCGATTGGTTTATAATGGAAATTGTGACATACAAATGTGGTCCATTATTTAAGAGTTTTCTACTTTATTCTTGTTATGTTCTGACGATTTTCTGATATAAAGAGCATAATAGGCAACCAATGATAAACTTAATCTAATAGTCTCTTCCCACATTACTTCTGATCTTCGTTCTTGCCTAGTTTTCGAGAGTTTGCGATGAGAATCCTGATATTTTCAAAGAGGATGTTTTGTTAAGGAAGTTGCCTAGTTCTGTCCTGATACATTTGTACTGTGTTATCAATAAACAAAAAAATAGTAAAAGATACTTATTTTTGCTTATTTGTGGTTCTAATATCATTTCTTTATTATTTCTATCGACTCAAATTGTATTTTATTTTTTAAGCAGTTTTGAAGATAAATTGAATGAAATTATCATTCACAAACTTTCGACGTTTATAACTATGGCATAAGTGAATCAAATTTAACGAAAATCTAGATAGAGGTTGATTATTTAATAACATATCGATTAGTATATAGTTTATTAAAATATAATTAACTTCCTGGACGTTCGGATTTCAAATTAATGAAAAGTGATACACATACAAATGTATTTCATTATTTTAGAGTTTTCTAATTTATTCTTGTTATTTTCTGAAGATTTTTTGATATAAAAAGCATAATAGGCAACTCATGATGCACTTAATCTAATAGCATTTTCCCTCATTATTTCTGATCATTGTTCTTGCCTATTTTTCGAGCTTACGCGAGGAGAATTTTCAAAGAGGATGTTTTGTTCAAGAAGTTGCCTAGTTTTGTTCTAATTCATTTATGTGGTGTTATCAACAATAAATAGCAACAGATACTTATCAAATGAGCTATTCAAAAGCATTTCTTCTTCTTCTTGCTTTTTTATACTTCTAATATCATTTCTGCTTATATTTTTAAAGACTGCAAGTGAATTTTATTTATAAGCAGTTTTGAAGATAAAATGAACAAAACTTTATTCTCAGATTTTTAACGTTTATAACTTTGGCGTAAGTCAATAAAATTTAATGAAAACCTAGATAAAGGTTGACTATTTAATAACACATCGATTGGTATATAGTTCATTAAAATATAATTATTATCTACTGGTTTATTACAGTTTAAATTTAGGAAAAATGATCGTTTAAATTGATAAAGAAATTCGCTCTAGAAATCTCAAAAATCAAACCCATCAATTTTTAAAAATGTTTAACTTAAAGGAAACAATTAAAAATCGAATTTAGAATTTCTACTTATATTTCTGTATAGTTCCCAATGATTGTAATAGAAGTTGATTTTTTTAATCATTTGAATGGAACGGATTAATGTGTGAAATGTGTTAACGTCCATAACTTGGACGTATGTGAATCAAATTTATCAAAAACCTGTAAGGTGATGGATTATTTAATAACAAATCAGTTGGTATATAGTTTATTAAAATATAATAAACTTTTTCCGGTTATTTTCAGTTTAAATATCGACAATGTTCGTTGGAATCGACGTAGAAATCGGTCTCGTCACATAATTTTTCAACTTCAAACATTCCTAAATATCTTAAAACGAAACAAAACTACTAAACATCAAATTTAAAAGAAGAAGCCTATTTCTAGACAATACCACTCCCACTCCCAGCATATAATTTCCAATTGTATCCCTATTCATTTTCGGCGACCGAAATTCGAAATTGGAAAATTACAAAAGTCAAGCGTAAAATTAGCTCGTAAATGTGACTTTTAATGCTAATTATGCAGCTCCCTTGGGTCGTCCAAATAAAAATGAACAAAACTGTCCGTGCCCTTGTCCTCGCCGTGTGAAACCGTGTCACGAAATTACAATAACAATGCATGTACGAACCGAAAATCCACGCACCGTTCGAGAGCGTCGCATCGTCCACAGAAACTACCTGCAAAGCCCAAAACCGCCTGTGCTTTTGTGACCCCCGACAAAAAAAAAACAGAAAAATTATGCCCCCATTCATATTATGACCAACAACCACTTCACGTCCACGTCCACCCTGTTGTCCACTAAGCAAACTATGTTAAACTTGAAGAGAAAATCAGAAAAGTCGAAATTTATAGATTTATTAAGAAAAAAAACATCTAAAAAGGGATAAAGAGAAGATTAATTAATAGTGGAGTTAGATTGGGTTTGCTTAAAATGACTAGTGTCATTTAGAATAAGTTAATGTGAGATTAAACTAGGTTTTGATATGTTTTTGTTTGTGTTTCTAACAATTTAGTTGAAATTACAAAAAAAAGTCGAAATAACCATCTTAAAATCACTTAAGGGCGTAAAAATCTAATCTATCCTAAGCTAAGATACTTTCTGTAACAGATATTTCAAATTTCTTGCCCTCAGTATTAATTAATTCCATTTTATTCTCATGTTTATTGGTTTTTTTGCTAATGTATATAGAAATTCATGATCCATCCAATAGATGGCGCCTCAATGTCGATTCCACGAAATTCGTAAAAGACGCATTAGAATGTGAAAATTACGTTTAAAAAAAACACTAAACTGTCTGGAAATTAAAAACATAATTGCCGACGGTTCTCGTTTGAGTAAATTTCGGCGTAATAACCCATAATTTTCAAAGCACGTCTATTTCTGCTCTAAAACGACGTAATTAAAGCCGTCGGAACGCGCCCGACGCAGATTGTGAGGAGCGCTGATGTGAGCGGCTTCCTAATTCTCTAATTTTCGATATATTTTCTGTTTTTAATTGCCTGCCGTTACACCTACGCGACTTCTGGCTTAGTCCGAAGCGTCCGAAGGCACCGCACAATCGTAGAAGTGTTATTGCCGTGGAGATAAGAGGAAGAGGCAGGTCTGGCGGTGTCTGAAAGTGTTTTCGGGTACGTCGTCATTTGTTCTTTACGGCCTGACCGTTTGCTGGCGATTACGGTGTTGGAGGATGATGTGCCAAAGAATGAGGTGCAAACCACAGATTGAAAAAAAAAACGGTTCTGTACAAATGTGATGGGTTTGTAAGTTATAAATTACAAACCTACTCATATCTTACAAACAAATGTAATGGGTGACCATTGAAATTGTCTCTAAAGAGAAAACCTGTAATTATAGAATAATTTAAAGAAAACAAATGTGTTTTAAATTGTAGTTATCTTTCTTTTTAATAATCTTGTTATTTACAATAAGTGTTTTTTACATTATCTTTTTTACATAAACAAATATGCTTATAAATAGGTTATTTACATGAGATTCATCTGAGATTTTCGGGATTCCAACGGGAGCAATATTTACATGATTTTCATTGGAATTGTCGCGCTAGTATAATCAGTCTTATAAAAATGATCTTTGTATTTACATTATTTACATTGGATTTTTGCACTAGAAACTTTGTATACAATTTGCACAACCGTAAGATTAATATTTGGTTTTTGTCACTTTTGTCCCGGAGAGTCAAATGCCCGTTTCACCTCTTCCAGTTTTAGTGATGCATATTAAGGATGGCGTCCTGTGGGAAGGCGAATTGAGGTCGATGAGCCATCGCGGCTGCCAGGAATGGCGATATCGCATGACCAGGTCCTCCGGGGAACAATCCGAAAGTAGGTGGTAGAAGTGGTCGGGCGCTAAGTCGGAGTTTTTCCAATTCGGCCTCTTGGAGACGCTTAGCCTTCGCCCGTCGGTTCTGGAACCAGATCTTCACCTGTGTCTCGGTGAGACGCAGTGAACTGCTGAATTCGGCTCGTTCGGCGATGCTTAAATACTGCTTGTCGCGGAACTTTTTCTCGAGGGCGAGGAGTTGTTGGGTGGTGAACGGTGTACGTGGTTTCCGATTAGGTTTGTGCTTCCTTAACGCACAGCGGACAATCGGTGGGGTTTGCATGTTACCACTTGGAAAGCCCATGCCGGGCGTGAAGCCCTCTGGCATTTTGTGGACTTTACCGGGGAAGTTTCCAGGTTGTTGTAGCCAAGGGAATGGCCATTGTCCAGGAGCGGCTTGTGGTGGCATTAGCCGCCCAGCCATTGAAGGATGTAGAGGTTGAGGAATGATGACCTGTTGTGGTGAGAGCGATTCGCGACTTTCCAGATCGTCCATGTCGTCATCATCGACGGTGATGTCTTCGTCTGGGTCTTCCTCCGATTCGGTGTGAGGCCGCAGCCGGGTGTGCGCGTGGGCGTGTTGGGGGAAATCATCGTCGTCCTTTAAAGAGTCGACGGGGCTAGCCGGTGCTGGGTGTTGTTTAGCCAGGAGAGACTCTACACTGAAGGAGATCTTCGCCTTAGTCGCAGTGATCTCAGACTTGGTATCCTCCATCATGATCATCACTTTCACAACACTTTCTTGAAAAATTTTAAAGTTTTTCGGGAGCTTTAAATGTTCGTTTGAACCGTTTCTATCGTATGTTTAACTGTTCTTCTTTAACTATTCACACTTAGGAATATCCAATAGTGGAACACGCTTAAAAACAACACAATGCTGAACCGCACTAGGGGTTCGCTGTATCAACTAGAGAACGTGAGATGTGGTTTGCTGTGCGTGCACTGCTCGACTGACTTTTTGTCCGTCGTGTCCGCTGAGTCTACTTTATGCGAACCCACCAGCTTTGGGGCGTGTCCGGGTCGGGCAAGCCTACGATGCCGCTGCTGCGCATCGTCGAGGACCTTCCCATTGCCATCGAGCCCCACTACCAACTTGCCACCTCCACCAGAGCGATCCGCAAGGTATCACTTTCGACCGCGCGTCAATTCCAAGCGTACAATTGCCGGTACTCATCCCTTTACCCTCTCTCTTCCCAATCCCAGTTTTTTGCTCAACCCTTCACGTCACGGCTCGTTGCCACAGTAACAGAACAAACCAGTGCCAGTACCACTGGGAGATAATGACTAATTTGAAGTCGATTGTTAGGAACACAAGTTTTTAGTTTGTTTCAAAAAGCAAGCAACCATTTTCAAACTCTACCTTCATACTCCCACTCGTAAAAATTTTTTTCGCATCTGCATACAAAGCGCAAATTGAAGTATCTCCTCCTCTCTCCTCTCTTCTCTCCTTTGAAAAAGTTTGAGAAGGGATAAGAAACTCAATCTGGATACCTTAGGGATACCTCGCACTCATTCTTAGGATTATTGGTATTCTAGAGAGAGTTTACTAACAGAGGATTAACTTATATGATTTCTACTTGATTTTTCAGATTTTGAAAATTTTTTAATTGTAACCGCTTGACGAAATTTCATTATACAGTCATAATTTTCTATTTATTTATTCTCAAATAGATCTGAAACTATGCTATCTTATAGAACGGAACGCGCAGATTCAGAAAATGTCATAATATATGAGCAGGGCCGGCGCTAGGGTCCTCAACGCCCGCATGCAATTTTTATTCCAGCGCCCCCTATCATTTTTAAACTTTTTAACAGTTTCTTATCATTCAAATTATCTATAAGATTACATTAAATTTTTTAAATTAATATTTAAAAAATCTGGATTTAGTACACAAAAAATTGGATATAATGGTTTTAACATCTAATTCTGCACATACATCATTTTCAATGATAATTAACGTCAAACTATTTAGCCTATCTTGTGGCATATTTGTTCTTACGTAAGTTTTAATCAATTTCAATTTAGAAAAACTACATTTGCCGTTTGCTACACTAACAAGTAAAGTTATTCAAGTAGAGTATTCTTAAGGCAATTAAAAAGTTAGGGAAAGTTAAATTATTGGATATAATATAATTAAGAATATCAAAACGTTTCCGAATATGAAAATCATTCTCTGAAAAATATCCCGGAAAGCACACAACTCATCAAATAACTCTATTGCATTTACCTCCATACTGTCGATATCTTTTAAAATAATCTCTAAATCGTTAGAATACTTTCATAAAAAAAAATCGAAAAATTCAAAATATGTCTTTAATTATTCAAAACGATCGTTTGACGAACACATCGCAACACCTAAAAGCGTATAAAATACATTGATTTTAAATTAATCTAGTGAATATTGAGGCGAGTGTTGCTCCAAATACTTTCGTTCCCTTACCTACAAATCAGAAGGTATCAGTGCACAAACATCCAGTTATCTATACAAGCCGATTTGCAGACCATTGCTCGGTTATGCATGTATCTGTATGATGTTTGCCTCAAACATAGCAAAAAAGCATCTGGAAGTAGGTGAAAGGGCCGCCCTGC
>JAODAC010045972.1:0-56450 GCA_027575185.1 Mimaenictus wilsoni | reverse complement strand
TGAGACGGGAGATCTGTGAACGTGGTGTAGTGAAAAATACACTGCTTCAAGTAACGACAGAGTTTATTACAAAGTAAGAAGTGTAAGTGCCGAACACTGCTGAGCGCGTAGGCGTAGACCAAAGAGAAGACGTTGTGTTCGTGAGTGTGGTCGAGAACCAAGTGCAAGAAGTTAGGAAAATGTTAGAAGTTCGGAGCTACTCTTGAGGAGGTTGAACTTTGGTAGTTGTTAGATTGTTAGCGGGGCTGATCGCGGTGCCTAGTGATTGGTTAGTTAGGACTTAAGTAGGATTGAGTCAGGTACCAAGCCGAGCGAGAGAGACTCGTGCCGGTGCGACTTGGCAACAGGGTAGGTAACCGCTGGCTGCGACGAGGCTGTGCAAACCACCAGCCAGCGGCGGAAAAAGACCGCGGGGACGCACATGCGGTGTAGAAATTCCGCCGTTCGGAGAAGTGCAATCGAACGGCGAAGGGTACCGCGGTGCTATAAAACGGACGTGTCTATCCAAGGGTTTTAAGCTTTAGCGGGGACCGTGTCGGGACGAGCAACTCTAGGAATGAAAAGTAGAAGCACAATAAAGCAATAAAAGTAAAATAGCATAGCGATAGGAAAGCCTAGAAGGATTTACAAAACTGGAAGAAAAACATTGTGACGGTAGAAACCCCACATGTTGTTGGGGTTGAACTCTGGCTTGCTAGCATTGTTTTTCTAACTTAATTCCCATTTTCGTTTTACATTTTAAATAAGTTTTTGGGGTTCGCTTACAACCTTACGTTTTAAATATACATTGGTTGAATTTGCATTTCTTCAATAATTTAACAAAATGTGTTGAAGAAAATTTTATATGAAAAATTATAAATGTATGATATGAATTGACCTCCCCTTGGGAGTCAAAGACAGTGTGCCTGAAGATGCGTCGCGTTTGTTAGCAACATGTGGGGGTGCGGGTCCAACAACCTTGTATTGTTTTGTTGTATATCTTGTAGGATCGGAGTCCGGATGCTATGCATGAATTATTTCAAAGTCTTTCAACATAGAAACGCAACACTAGATCGGGGTACCTTAACGAGGGAGTTAAATCGAGTATCGAAACTCTGCCCAAACAGTGTCTATCAAATTTAGTACCGGGGGGTGTTGAGTAATGGCGAGGGGGAAGGCCTATGAGAGGAAGTGGCGGTACGGCCGCATCCTGCCGAAAGGCGAAATTCGAACCCGCGAAACTTGGATGAAAAGGCAAGCACTCTAGCGATTGCACTACTACGTAAGCGATACAGCTGAACGTGCTGTTAAAGCAATATATACCATGCTCTATTTGTGGCAAACTTTGAAAATTATTTTTGAGCAAACTGCTTAAAACGGCCTAAAATCCACAACACAAGTTATCTCTATATATGTACTAGACGAACAAAAAGTTTCATTCAATTTGGTAGAGGACAATTGAAACACTCCCCTTGTAAGACAGAGATTAAAACGATACGATTAAAAGGCGATGCCTATTTATATAATTAAAAACTCGATCATGACATAACGGAGTGCTCGAGTGGAAAAACGCAAGTGAACGCAACAGAAAAAAAGGTACACAATACACCGGTTGTAGCAGTAGCAACAAGCTACGAATCCAATGAATGCGTCGACTACGTTAGCCAACCCATCAACACGCGACTTTAACTTCACCTCTAAACGTACTGCTGACATTGTCCTCAATCACGCTGCCGGCGCACATTTGTAAAATTACGCCTGTTGCGGCTGTTAAGCATCGACTAGTGCTAGGTGGTACCTAGTGATCCATCCCGGATTCCAACTCACGCATTTCACCCGACCTTCTTGCACGTGCGATTCGTATTTGTACAACGATAAAGGTGAGCAACGCTGAACATTTTCTAGAATTTCAAAGTTGTGACATATGCAGACTCGGCAAGTCTCATTTGGCAGGCGCAACAAAAGTGCCGATGTAAATATAACCTTAAAAGTTACATGATACTACAACCTGCTAGTATTGCTAAGTTTCGGTTGTATCGAATGCTTTACCTTTTACATAGAGATATGTTATGTGACTACGTTGATAATACATTTATTTATTTTTCTGGTAGTGGATATTATCGCGAGAAAACGAGCGGTGATTTTTGTTCACGTTCAACCTAGCTGAATAAAAGCAACACGCCTATTGTTGGGAATAAGTAAATATATTTTGTACACTCGGCACTTTTTGTTGTTGTGGAGCGAGGGTCTGTTGAGTCAGATACATTTGTTACACAATCTTTTAGTACTTGCCAACCAGGCAGAGGTGTTGAACTTGTCAGGTGTTGAATTTGTGCAAATGGATACAAACTATTTTTCAAATTTTGTAAGTTTTACGTTTGATTCAATTAGATCTATAGACGTTCGGTAAAGTTTTATAATCAAGTATGAAAATCAATTAAAGTGGTACATAAAATTGGTGAAAATACCAACAAATATGCTGAAATTAATATGGATATAATAATGTTCAATTTTGTTTGCAAATACCAATAGACGTATAATAGAAGTAGTATATATAATTTAGTGCTGAACTAGCAGAAATTGTTATTCACTTTTTTAAGTTTTATGTTTTTTCTCTGTTAGATCTATTGGCAATCGGTAAAGTTGAATATGTTGCAGTCGAAGTGTACATTCCAGCCAATGTATACATTTACTAGCCAAATGCATACATTCACTTCCCATTCGAAGTGTACATTCCAGCCAATGTATACATTTACCAGCCAATGCGTACATTCACTTCCCATTCGGAGTGTACATTCCAGCCAATGTATACATTTACTAGCCAATGCATACATTCACTTCCCATTCGAAGTGTACATTCCAGCCAATGTATACATTTACTAGCCAATGCATACATTCACTTCCCATTTCAGTCAAAGCGTTCGCTCACTATAGGAATGAACACTTTAACTAGTGAATGCATGCATTACCTAGATAATGTATGAAGTTACTAGCCCACTACAGTCAAAGCGTTAATTGATGAATTTCAAAGTAAAATTTAGCACGAACAAATTTTTTTAAGTTAAATTTTGAAAAATGAAACAGATGAAAGAAGTAACTCAGAAAACACATCAAAATAGATAAACATTTTGTTTTTAACAATACAATAACAATTGTAAACAATACACTATGCAACATAAAATTTAATGAAACATAAACAAATATAGATTCTTTATAAAAGGAAATAAAAATTTCAAACGAAAATACATATATTTTGCTTTAAGGCATGCACATCTATCTATTTGTTTTACATTTAGAAGATCCCTGTCCGGTACCTATCGACTGTTTGGTTGCAATAGTTCGTAATATAACTCTTTTAAAATTCCATTGCGTCCTCCAATTTGAAAATAGTCATCTTCTGTTTTGTTTATTAAACATCCCAATATTCCACGAGAATCTCCCCGTCCTCTATCAACTTCCGTTACCTTAATTCTTACTGTCATTCCTACCTTCGCCGGAGGATGCGAAGCATCAGAATTTTTTTTTTACTTAATTGGACTCTGCTCGGGAATTATTGTTTTGTATTTTCAACGTACAAATATCCACATTTTATTACATTCCGAATTAACTAAAATGTCACATCCATCACATTTTCGTAGGGTCTCATTCATTAATTTTGCATATTTATATTTATATTATATGACTAAAAATAATTGATAATTATTTATTACTCTGGACACATATAAATTAAACAATTCACATACCAAGAACGGAAAAACAGCAAACAACAAACAACCTACAGCACGAATAAAGAGGTTAGATTTGCAGTTTCCCGGTAGATTTAACTCACTTTGACTAGAGGCAGTCCGTGAATGCATACATCCACTAGTAAATGCATTCATTTCGATTTTAATGAATACTTTAACTACGGATCTCAGCAAATGTATACATTGGTTAGTAAATGTATACATCAACTAAATGAATGCTTCAACTGTAAAATACATAAAACTTCGCATAAACGTTCGAAGAGATGCAAGTAGATTCGAATTAATTAATATGTTCAAAAAATGATGAACATACCTAAAAATATGCTGAAATTTTGTTCTAGATGAAATATTCAATTTTATATATCAATACTGATAGACATAGAATAGAAGTAAAATATATAACTTCAGAAAGCAAATAAATTGATAAATTTACAGGATATTGATAATCTTTACTCATTCTGGGTAGATGGCATTGTTTAGAAATTAGCTTTATACGTTGAAGTAGACACGTCTGATGATATATAAGAGAGAATCTTATGGTGAACTTACTACCTGCTTTATTGATTGCTTATCATCGAAATAAAATTGTTTAAATAAAAACTAACTGGTGTAAAAGTGTTTCCATTGAATGTGGATTGAAATTCCGCTTGGAATGATACCAAATTTGATAAGAAAATATAATTTATAATGTGTTATTTACATCTTAATTTCATCGCTCCCATGTAAGGTATACGGTAAATATAATTACATATATTTCAAAAACAATATGAGATATTTCAAAAATTCAAAAATAATCTGGTAGTTAATGTAATAAGCATTAATACTGCCATGTTTATAATAATTAAAGCAACCGTTCATGTTTTATAACTCAGACGATGATACGCCATCCCGATAAAATTTTACGACGATGATGAGTACCCACGATGGTCTGTCCGCGGAGATGTGCCCGACGTTGATATGAACGACGATGAACAGCCCTAGACCCGAACACAGGAATGAATTAAACACTAAAAGATTAAGCAACATATTAAATATGCCAAACCTCTAAACTGTTTACTTTTACTCAATTATTATATATTAATAGATAACTTGCTATTTATATTTACAAACGATTCGATCAAGATTAAAGAATACATTTATGACTCATATAAAAATAGTCTAGACAGGACAAGTACAAATAAAATAAATACCACTGAATTTTTCCATGACAACGAATATCTTCTAATGAACAATACCTATTGAAACAGTATCATATAAACCGTGATCAAGTTCAAAGAATATCGTTCAAGCTTAAGAATATCTCAGAAACTATCAAGCAAAAATGGTTGATGCTGAATATTTCAATCGCTGTGTAAGTGACTCACGTCTAAGTGCTAAGATTTTCATAGAGAGGTGAAATATTGGAATATTTTTCATGAAATAGAGCATAAATCAATCAATAATGACATGCTTCGCATTGACAAACTGCAATCAGTGTAAATCGTGTGTCAGTCTGCGTGATATGTTTCGACATGTTGATAAATTTGCGAGTTGAATTTTTGGCGCATATATTGTCGGTTTGAACAAAATTCAAATATGTGGTGGAGATATGGGCGTAAATCTCTGAACGTGTCTTGCCTGTATGCAGTGGGTTCGTTCGCGGTGAACGTCTTCTGGGCGAACAGCGTGGTGCCGAGATCATCGCAGCACTTTCTGCTATTTGCACGTGGCTACTTGGCGTTGCAGGGTAGACTAAATAAGGGCAAAATGGTTTGGTCGACATCGTTAGAAATTCTGCCGAAACCACATCCGGTGAAGATACTTGTTGATATTTTAGTGATTTCTCTCTCGTTTTTTATGAGTGTTTTTGCTTTTTTGTATTTTGTTGAGTGAAGTTTGAAAATGTGTATTTAGATATAAGTTTGCTATTTTGCTTAACCTACAATTGTCTTCATTTTAATATATATATACAATTACCAATTTTAAAAACCCAATTTGCAGGAAATGTGCTTTTTCTGAAGTCTCCAGTTTTCAACTAGAAGATAGTTCATATTCTAGCTAAAAACTAGAGTAAAGTTTCAAAGCTATCTGTAAATATGCACATAGGTTTAACCTAACCTATGATGTGAGTTGTTTGACCTTAACCTGGCAACCTGTCTTTAGGTGGGATGCACACCTAATTAAATACATAATTTTATTAATTTTTAAAGGTATATTTATTTACAATTTCTGATCGGATTTTTAGCTACAAATAAAAGATTTCGCGAATATTAAAAATATTTTGAATCTAAATCAATTTAAAATTGATATTTTGAATTTAAATAAATTTAAAATTGATGAAATATAGCCGTGTTCCAAAAACACCAGAAAGATTACTAGAATATAATATAATATTATGTCTGTTCGCGCGGATATCCGAATTTTAATTCTGTTTATATGCATTAACGATTCTGTGACCGAGCTCTAGATTAATTGCCACGGGGCAGGGGCTCATCGACAGGCTCACAACGAACTTTAGTAAACATTTCAAACTTTATAGACATACCACCTAGTTGACCCATGGTCAAACAAGAAGAAGATTGAGCAAAGGTTATGTTAATTAAATTCTTTTGGTTATGTTAGGTTAGATTCCTCTCAGTTAGGTTGTGTTAAGTTAGGTTGGAAGTAAACACAATAAATCTTTGACAAAGACTAGGTAAATGTGTATATACTGAACTTTTAGTTCATCGGTTGAGTGGGTTTCGGGAAATTTTTGTTGCCGATTTGTAAAACATGGTTTTGAGAAAAACTCGTTTGAAAATTTTTAAATGAAAAACTCAAAAAATAACACTTGTTGTTAGAACTTCGTAAATTCTTGGAAATTTGAGTTTCAACTCTCATTAGACATTTTTAAGATATATTTTAAGAAAGTAAAAAAATGCAATACCCCTTTTATTTTTGGACCCAGCTAGGTGTATATTCCATTCCCCTCTAAGTTAAATGAAATGACATATTGTAAAGACAAAATTTTCAGAAAATTTACGTTTCCTGAATGCATTTTAAGCATATTTTCTAGTTAAACTAGAATATATTTTTTTAAAGAATCTGTAAATCTACATAAGAGTTAAGCCTAATCTATGTTAGCTGTTGTCAGCATGACTTAATTTACAATTAATTGCATTAACTTTTAAATGACTATGAGCCATTTTGTGTTGTATTTTATGATTTGTTAATTTTCTTAGAAATAGTGAAAGATGTTTTTAAAAAGTTTATTTTCGAAAAATACTATATTTTCTAATGGTTGTTTTAAATTTAGATGGCGAATCCTGGAGTGCCCCCGATGCAGATGCAGGCGTTGAACACGCAATCGCATCTGGAGCATATGTGCCTCTTGGACATCAGCTCGCTGGCATCGTTCGTGCGTCAATCGGGTATCATTTGCACGATTGGGCCGGCGTCCCGAGCCGTTAGCACGCTGGAGAAGATGCTCGCGATCGGTATGAATGTGGCGCGACTAAATTTCTCTCATGGTTCGCATGAGTACCACCGGGAGACAATCCAGAATATTCGTACGGCTGTGGAGAATTACAGCCAAACGATTGGTATGCCTTATCCTCTTGCGATTGCTCTGGATACGAAAGGTCCTGAAATTCGTACTGGTTTATTAGAGGGGGTAAGTTAAATAAACATTTTTTAAATTTTTAAAGTAATATTTTAATTAGGCAATAAAAACGGAATGGAATCACTTTTTACTCAAACACTAGCTTCGTGGTGGGAAAGTAAATTGGTATTGATATATTGTGTGCCAAAAAAGAATGAATGAAATAAGTATCGGTTCTTAAAATGAAAAAAAATCTGGTTCTAGATCGAGTTTTTCAAAGTTTTCAATTTCGATAAGTATCGATACTTTGGTGCCTACTTTGTATACCACAAAATTATTAATTACGATTTTTGAGGGGAAAATCAGCCAAAACACTATGACATGGCCCACTGTAAAATTTCTTCATGTATGCAATCATTTATCCCTAGGTACCTAATCAATTTAATCAGGTTACTCTATGAAACTCTGCTCGGGGTTCCCGTTAGCAGCCTTTTTTAAGTATAAATTCTCTTTGGGGCTCCTCGAGCCTGTCGCATTCCCTAAGAAGGTGGTCTCTACACTGTTATTCCAGCTGCAAAGGTACATTTGGGTTATTAGTGATGTTTCCCCGGTAGAGGTGCTTTTTGAACTTGTAGAGGCCAATAACGCACCTTTGAGTTCCCTCAGGTTTAACCTGCTTACATCTCATGCAGGAGACCTCCCAGGGATAACCTTATCAAGAAACAATTTGGCATGTTTGAGTGTGGATGATCGAGTGATAAGTTCCTCGTCCACTTTTTTGCCAGCTGGTCGTCATCGTTCTGGTTACCTACAATCTTACCAGATTAGTTTCAATCTGTGATTATGGTTATTTCGTTAATTTGCTTGCGTGGGACATTTTGTGGTCTTAAAATGACTGATGAGGACCGATGAGTACAACCCCTTCGCGTCCTACCATGCTTTAGAAGCACCAATGTCAATAATTAGTATTGATATCTATCGTTATTATGTGTAAATTTATCTATACTTATTATTACAAGTTTTGATACCTGAGAGAGTCCTATTTCGATGATTTTCTGTACAGACAAGCATCAATACTCTTGATGAAGTAAAGTTTTACATGGTAAACTACTTACATGGTAGAATTATTTAGTATTGATAAAGTATGGATCAATATATAAATTCATATATTATAGGGCGGTAGCGCTGAAGTGGAACTGAAAAAAGGTGATCAAATCAAACTGACCACTGATAAGTCCTTCATGGAGAAGGGTAACGCTCAGATCGTATACGTTGATTACGATAATATCGTGAAAGTACTCCAACCAGGCGGTCGTATCTACGTCGACGATGGCCTTATCTCGCTGATGGTAAAGGGTGTGCAAGGCATGACAGTCACGTGTATGGTTGAGAATGGCGGAATGTTGGGAAGTAGGAAGGGGTGCAATCTTCCCGGAGTCGCTGTTGACTTGCCAGGTATCTCCGAGAAAGATCGCAGCGACATCGCCTTTGGTATCGAGATGGACGTTGATATTATCTTCGCGTCGTTCGTGCGTGAAGCTTCGGCGCTTAAGGACATTCGAGCACTGCTCGGGGAGAAGGGCAAGGACATTATGATCATCTCGAAGATTGAGAACCAGCAGGGTATCGACAATATCGATCAGATTATTAAAGCTTCCGATGGTATTATGGTCGCTCGTGGTGATATGGGTATTGAGATTCCCACCGAGAAAGTCTTCCTTGCTCAGAAGTGTATTATTGCCAAGTATGTTTTTAACCTATATATTTTAACCTTCGAAGCTCAGAATTTGATCCTACTTTATAGATTAGCAAGGATCTAACCCCTTTCTAAAATCTAATGTGAAATTTCTTATTTTAGGTGCAACAAAGTCGGTAAACCTGTTATTTGTGCGACCCAAATGTTGGAGTCGATGATTAAGAAGCCACGACCAACTCGAGCTGAAAGTTCTGACGTTGCCAACGCCATTCTGGATGGTGCTGACTGCGTTATGCTGTCTGGTGAGACAGCCAAGGGAGACTATCCTTTAGAGTGTCTGGCTACCATGGCGGATATCTGTAGGGAGGCTGAGTCTGCCATTTGGCAATATCGTGTTTTCAGCGAATTGGTTACAAACGTATGAACAATATTGCCTTTCGTATTAAGTAGAAACGATTTTTGATCATCATCAAATTTAGCAAAAAATCCACGTGACTAACATTTTGATCAGTCTTGATAAGTAGCCCTCAGCCCTCGAAAGAATTATTTTAACTCAAAGAGGAGCCCCATTTAGGACGCGGGATTGAGATATAGGGGTTCCCTGTCCCACTGAAGATGGATAGTGCGCACCATAAAAAAACAATATTACTGGTCCTGGACCACACCAAGGTCCTAGGATCGAATCTTGACCGGTGCAGTTCAAAACGAATTCTTCTATTCAATACCAATTAGTTTCTAAAAATTACTAATTGCATTAAAAGAAAATTTAATAGAGCAATGACCTCAGAAATCGATGCTCGGTAAATTCACCGGCAAAAAAAAATCTGGCCCCGCATAAAAAGGTTACTCTTCCCAGTTTTTTTTAATCAATTCGTTCAATAATGATCAAGAATCGTTTTCTGAAATTCTCCATACTTTCTTTTTTTATCCTACATTACCCACACAACCTTCATGCGCAAATTCATTCATCTATACAACACACATATAATTCATGGAGCTCTAACATTTACGAACCCCATCCTCAACCTAATGTACGCCACCTTACAAGTGCCCCCTCTATCTTTACCTCGGACCTCCCTCCCTTTTCTCCATTTTTGCTAGGCACGATAACCCCTGACTCCTCATCCATATGTTTCTTACCCTCCCTTTTCATCCACATCATTCTTACTCTCACTTCTTATCCATACCTCGCTGTAGCTATCAATACCTTCTCTTCCACTTCCACGAAATACAACGGTCTGGATTATAATACTTCCCTGTCTGACTTACTCCTCCACTTCTCTTTCACTGACATCTGATTCACCCATATCTCCTTGACTACCTCTCCTAACATACTCGTCAATCTTTCTTTATACCTCGTCACTCTTAGCACCGTTTCTCTTCACACTCATTCTGCCTCTTGAAGGACTAAATAAGTAGGAGTCGATTTTTCTAGGTTATTCAGGCATTATTCACACTCCCAAGACTCCCAAACTTCCTTCTCAATTCCCGCCCCATACCTTCCAGCTTCCGCATGCATACCTGGCTCTGCACCCAGCTTACATGGTCCTTCCATTCATCAATATAGAATTCATTAATTTTATCGTCATTAGGTCGAAGCACCGATTGAAGTAGCTCAAACCGTGGCAATCGCAGCCGTGGAAGCATCGGCCAAGTGTCTTGCCGCCGCCATCATCGTCGTGACCACGTCCGGGCGTTCCGCTTACTTGGTCTCCAAGTTCCGACCACGTTGTCCAATTATTGCAATCACTAGGCGTGCGCAAGTTGCACGCCAATCACATCTGTATCGAGCTGTATATCCTATTCTCTATCCAAGTAACTATTGCCTCAATTCATGGTTTGGGGATTTGCAGTGATTTATATAAATTTAACTTTTAGATCCGAAGAATCAAGATTGGATGAAAGACATCGATGATCGCGTTGAATACGGAATCGCTCATGGCAAAGAGAAGGGCTTCATCCACGCTGGTGATCCCGTGATTGTCATCACCGGCTGGCAGATGGGTTCAGGATTTACCAACACCATGCGTATTGTGTATGTATCTCAATTTGGCAAGATGACCTAACCTGGATATCCTTCGGAAAATCATAACCTCAAATCCCATTTTAATTCTAAATACGTTTCCCTGTTTTATGTGTGTTTTTTTCATTTTATCCTAATATATTTTGTCCTTTTTCCTTATTTTCTATTAATTGTTGTTGTAATGGGCGCCATTTTGTTTAGTTTGGTTTATGTTATTTATGAAAGAGTGAGGGTGTTAAAGAAGTATCGGCATCCATATATGTTTCGATACCTTTTTTAAACATCTAAGTCTCGAAAGTACCTACAGCTTAAATTTCGATTCCCTGCAACCACATGTTCATACAAAACAACATGTGCCTCCTTTATCACACCCCGATTTTAACAAAGGAAATTCCGATTATTCCTGTGGGGCCGAACGGGTTATTGTATTTTGAGATGCAGGGGTGCCAAACAAATATCGGTATTGATAAATGTTGGTACTTCTATTCGATTTATTAATATTTATCTTCTATTTCTAACTCTTGCTAATTCTCGTAACCACAGTAACCACAACGAAAATCAAACCTTTAGAACCGTGACGTCTGGTCACCTTAAAATTTCCTGATGGGAATTCTTCCTCTAAATGAAATTTCAATGATATAAGTAATTAATAAATACTTGTGTGTTTCGATTATTTCGAGACGTGTCAACGAGTGACCCAGTTAATAATTTTAAGTGACCAAGTTTGGCTACTTTTGATATCAAATTGTTACGATAACTAATTAAAAAGTTAATTTAAGTGCCATGTAAAGAGATGAGCATATTACTTTATTAGTTTAACCTACTTTATTTTTACAAAGTATGCATAAACAGATAACCTGAAAACAAAATGGCGTCGTTTGTTAATGTTGATTAATAATGAAATTATTAATTTTCAGCACTGTTAAATAATCAACATGGACCTAGCAATGCAGTTTTTATAATAATAGTTTTAATTATTTTTCTGAAGCGTAACATTTTACACATGCTACGCAAATGTATGCGCTAAATTAATTCAAAAGTTTATAATATCAAATATATTTATATATGTAACTTATGTTTATATTACTGAATTATAAAAAATACATACACAAAAAACAAAACTTGTTTTAATGTTTCCTTGGATAACTTGCATTCAAAATATTCATATTAATCGTAGACCAATCATTCGGGAAAGTCAAATAATTAAAGTTGAACTGAGATATACCGATTTTGAGTGTAATGGAAGCAGATAAATTTTGTAACGAAGTATTTATACCTGATCTAGTGGAGAATTGTTTTTATTTAAGTATTTGTTTATAGAAAGGAACTCCGGTAATACCTAAGCAAGGATTTGCTCACCGTCATCACGACGGGATTGGCCATGATGCTTGTTTGGATATTTACTCACCACCTGCATCCTATAAGAAGTCTACGATATGGTGTTCCATTGGTAGAGAGCAGCAAGTTTTTGTTAGCGTTTCCCAAACTGGCGCGCCCCCTAGAGAGTCATGAACCAGTCCAAGGAACGGCGCGAAAAAATCCGGGACGTGTGCAGTAATATCGCAAGTCGCCTGCTTTGGGACATTACTAAACACATGTAATGTGGTGGCATTCCGAAGAAAATAATTTTTGAATATAGCGGCACCAAAAAAGTATTTAAAAAGGGGGGCGCAGCTCTTTAAAGTTTGGGAACAGCTATTCCCAGGGAAGAAATGTTTCATCTTTATTTCAGCTTTTTGAATGTAGGTCCAGCATGTGCCTCTGGCAATGTCCTGGAGAAGATGATGACAGCTGGTATGAATGTCGCCTGTATTGGGACGAATTATCTAGTTGAGCAAATAAAAGAACTTGTTTCGATCATTCGCCTCGCGGAGGAGAGTCGTTCATTTTCCGAAGGTATTCCCAGATACGTTTCAATCGCCATTGAGACGAATGGCCCTGCGATGCTCACGGGGGGGATTGATGTAAGTTCCTAAGTTTGATTCATTATTTTTGACGCAGTTTTTGTTATAGACTTGCTGTTTACTTATGTAAGAATGATTTCGGTAATTTAATGACTTTAAAAGTATCGGTATCAATAAGTATCGATACTTATCGACTTTTATCGATACTTCAATTTTCGATACTTATTGATACTATCGAATAAACCATTTTCGATACTTTTTGACCTGCCCCTACACTGAGGCCATCTGTTAATCACAACCACCATTTATGATGGTAATCGTATTCTGAGCGTCCCTGGTGCAGCGTTGGTTATTTTGAAAATATGGAAATTCAATCATTAAATTATTTATACCTTGCAATAATATACCATCAAATCGACAAATTATAATTCGATCAATACATTTGTAATGAAATCAGGCGATGCTTATTGCTGAAGTATCGATACTTTTAAAATTCCATTTATTCTAAAATTATTATTAATTATTTAATTACTACATTCACATAAATACATCTCAATATTACCGAATTGATTTTTCCACTAGTTCTTGATATTTATCAAACAAAAACAGGGAGAAATGTGATCGAATAACGAACATTTTTAAATCAACATAGGCATTTAAAATACGCGCTTATTTTGTTTAGACTAACAATATGTTAACGACCTTCTTACTTAAGCGGCATTTAAACAACTAATTCGTTGCAACCAATGAATTGGCTTTTTTTCAGTTTTCATTAGTTGTTTCAATGCTGAAGTATCGATACTTCCATTTATTCTAAAATTATTATTAATTATTTAATTACTACATTCACATAAATACATCTCAATATTACCGAATTGATTTTTCCACTAGTTCTTGATATTTATCAAACAAAAACAGGGAGAAATGTGATCGAATAACGAACATTTTTAAATCAACATAGGCATTTAAAATACGCGCTTATTTTGTTTAGACTAACAATAAGTTAACGACCTTCTTACTTAAGCGGCATTTAAACAACCAATTCGTTGTAGCCAATGAATTGGCTTTTTTTCAGTTTTCATTAGTTGTTTCAATGACATTTATCAAGGAAAAAATAACCAGAAGAAATTTAATCGTACAACAAACTTTTTATATACAACAAATTTAGGTGTTTGGGCTCGCTATATTTTGCATCCGTTGGCAGCAGGAACTTGAACGTACGACTCACTAAATTAAGTTGCTGAAATCAGCGAATTATGTGAGAAGACATATGTGATCCATTTGAGATTTAATATGATTGAATACATTTTGATTGATACAATGCCGAAAACGAACGAATGAGTAAAATCTGTTAAACGCAATGCACGAGATAATCTTGAAACATTTGGAAACTAATACCAAATTTGTGCTTTTTATAAAATAAAAAAGTAAGTAAGTAAAGTAAAAAATAATTTAAAAGTACATTAACAGATGGCGTCGATGTGTATTTTCGATACCAATAAGTATCGATACTTTTCTTCGATACTTGGGTATCGGAAGTATCGAAGTTTCAAAAGTATCGATATCAAAAAGTATCGATACGTCAAGAAAAGTTGACATCCCTATATCTAACACGTTTAGGTGATTCATTATAACAAATCATAAGGCCTTCTTTCTAATAGGGTCATGTTTGACATGTTCGCAAACACAAATTAGTAGTATTTTATATATTGTACTTTTTCTTGAACTTAAAATGAGTAAATGAATCATTCGATGACTCCACGGTTGTAGGTTACCGACCTCTGGGTTAGATTATTGTTTTTGATTTCTACCATTCCACATACATTTATATGTTGAGTTAAGAAAATAGTCTAATTTAAACATTTTACCCCGAAGATATTAATTACTTTTCTTCTAAAATATCATATTCCATTACTGATTCTAATATCTCCAAATTGATTATGTCCTTCAAATGCCTGTACTAGCTATCTTTAAGGGCTATGATAATTTGATAATTAAAACTCTTAAAAATTCATGTGATATCTCACTTTATCTAAAGCCAAATTACATAAAACTAAAATGTTGAAGTCTTTTAATAATGTTTTTAAAGGGAGAAGCATCCGTGAAAAAAGGAGACACCTTCAAACTAACCACCGATAAAGCTTATTACGATAAAGGAGATTCGGGCATTGTGTATATCGATTATGATAACATTCAAAATATATTAACTTCGGAAAATCGCATTTTCATCATGGATGGCACTATCCCATTATTGGTCACCAATTTTCATGGCTCCAATATGATATGTACTGTGGAATGTGACGGCGTATTGCGGAGTTGGCGACCTGTTTTCCTTCCAAATATTGAATATACAATACCGCCACTCACTGACGTCGATCTGGAGCGAATCAAATGTGGAATTGATCTTGGCATTGATATTATTTTAGCCGGTAAAATACGCAAGGCTGCTGATATTCTCGCCATTCGCAATGTGATTGGAGAGGCGGCACCACGCCTGAAAATATTTGCCCGAATCGAATGTTTTCAAGCATTGAATAACTTTGACGAAATCATTGCTGTAGCTGATGGTGTTCTGGTGAATCGGACTTGTCTAGGTGTCGAAGTGCCATTTGAGAAGGTTTTTATATCACAAAAGAACTTAATTAGCAGGTAATTCATTGCATAACCATCGAAGTA
The DNA here is from genome assembly GCA_027575185.1 of Mimaenictus wilsoni. Lineage (NCBI taxonomy): Eukaryota > Metazoa > Arthropoda > Insecta > Coleoptera > Staphylinidae > Mimaenictus > Mimaenictus wilsoni. Next base: position 40,867 of record JAODAC010045972.1, on the reverse strand, counting down.
CTAGTTCTTCAATGGTTTTCATATGTATTATCCTATGAAACAGTGATGGATTATCCATTAGGCCAGAGGTTTCCAACCTGGGAGGCGCGTCTCCCTAGGGAGAACCCTAGGAGTGTATTAAGAGTGTATCAAAAGAGAGGCGCTGCTTTAAAAAGTTTGGAAACCTCTGTACTAGGCTAACTAGCTAGGTATGGGACCACAGGCCCTGGTATAAAATGCCCGTCCCAAACAGTATATTTTACTATCAGACCGAACGGGTCCGAATAATATTGCCATTGGCAATATTAACCCACGGCACCTCAGCATAGAATTAGATGATTTTCAAACATATGGTACCTAAAACGCCACTTAAGAAACCCTCTGAAAATGCCCGCATTTTCCAGAACTATACTCTTAAATTAGTGCATATTTTTACATAGATGTCTTCGAAAGGGGGTAGCAGTGATAGCAGCTAGTGAATTTCTCCCACGGGCGTTAACCACATCACGTCCAGGTTCCCATGAAAGCAATGACATAGCAAATACCATCATTGATGGTGCTGATGGTCTTGTGATCGCAGCGACAATGAATGATACGTATCCTGTACAATGTGTGCAAGCTATGACGAACTCATGCATCGAGGCTGAGGCCGCCATCGATGATTTTAAGCGTTGTCGTCTTCTTCTGACCAAGGTAACTAAATCGCGGTACCACTCGAACCGAATTCTCGTTAACCTCGTTAACCAATTAATCATTGCCTAAAATTTCAGATAACCTGCACCGACGCCCTGGACATATTAGCTGCTTCTGGGGTGCAAGCTGCTTACTTGTTACGTGCTGCTGCAATTGTTACAGTCGTTGATAGTAGCTCGCTGGTGAATAAGCTATCAATGTTTAAACCTACTGTGCCGATTCTTGCTGTCACATGTTCGACAATTCATGCAAGACATATCGCTTACGTGCGTTGTATTATGCCTGTCATTTACACAAGTAAGTCCTTGCGGTTTTGGCTTAGTTCTACCTTGAAGTATATACTCGTACATTCTAGGCATTAACGATGGATACGTAGCTGAGGAGAATTGGCCCAGGTTTATCAACTCCCGGTTGGAATATGCGATCAAGTTTGGTAAAATCAATGGTATCATTTTAAGTGGGGATCCCATAGTAGTGTTGTTTGGTGAACAGCCACTGGCTAGTTATTCCAATTGCATGCGAATTGTCTATGTGTCTGATGTAGTGGAACCTATTTCTTATTAGAAAACTCAATATTATTTTGATTATTGTTTTCAAATATTAAAGGTCAGTTTGCCGTAATACATTTAAATCGAAATAAAATAGTCACTGAACATATACATGAAATTTAATGGGATTTGGGATCCAAAGTGAACAGTAAACAAATGATGATCCAAAATCTCCTGCATTTCTCCCGACTAATAGTATATTGTACAACGAGCATTAGAAGCTAGGTTGGTGCAAACTAAGCACGGGCAACCTAACAAGCATCATACTCCGAAGAAACGAAAACTTGCAAATATTCACACACTTCCACGAAATCGGTGCTTTCGAGAAAAAAAAGTAGAAGAAATGGCAATTACAGGTACGGTAGGGTATCCTGTATAGCCTCCTAAAGTGCACCCTGATATGAGAAATTCCATGGGGGCGAGGTAAAAATTAAGATGATCCTGGGTGAACCACTACCCAAACATAAAGTATAACTGCTCCAGTTTCGAAGGGCCACTTGTTCCGATTAGTTCTGCGCCGACTATGCCCGAAAAAACAGGCCTGTTAATCTATACTGTTATTATCTTATTAGTCTAAACAAAATTGGCACAAACGTATTTTACACGCATACTTATGTTGATTTTTGTAAGATAAATATTAGAAAACAAGAACTAGTGGAAAAATCCTTTGCGTAATATTGTCATTGCGTGATATGTGAATGTAGTAATGAAATAATTTATAATTATAGAATAAATCGAGCTTTGAAAGCATCGATACTTCTGAAGTAAGTATCGAGTGATTTCTTTACCAGTGTATTGATCGAACTTTAAAAAAATGTCAATTTGAAGATATATTATTGCATGATATGAAGAATTTAATGATAGAATTTCCATATTTTCACAACCAACGCATTAGTCGCTCAGAGTACGAATACAATCATAATTGGTGGTTGTGATTAACAGATAGCCTTAGAGTGGAGGCATGTCAAAAAGTATCGAAAATGGCTAATTTGATACTATCGATTAGCATCGGAAACAAGAATCGATAAGTATCGATACTTATGTGCGCGCCACCGGCGCCGATGGGGAATTTAGAACCCCAAATATATTTTACGTTGGCAGCGCTGCTTAAGCTGCGCATGCGCAAGGGTGGCTACCCCTCCACCAAAGTTCGCAGGTTGTGCGCTTCGTGTATTGAAATTACTTAAAATAAAATCACTTTTTACCCAGCATTCGAACAAGTAAGTCGCATTATTTACACCATTCTCTCTTCATATCTTGTGTTGTGTTATTTGTGTGTTGTTGCCGAGTATCGTCGGCGTGGCGGACTTACTGTGCGGGTTAAGTCAGTAAAGCCTCTAACCAAGGCTCCGAGAACTTACAACTCGCGGGGTATTAATTTCGTTAAGACGCGTGAGCGCAAACAACTTATATACACTAATTACTTTCTTGACATCCCTATTCGTTGTACAATATATTATACAATAATCTGCAATGTTTTCAGTATATATTTCTTTGAATACAAGTTAAATAATTTAAACTAATATAGTTTCTGATAAAATGATATATTGTCTTCTATAAAATGTTCTTAGGTCCGAATTTAAATTTGTGCTAGATTAATGTTCATGGCGATGGATTAACTAACATGTTGCAAGATCTGAAACGTAAAAAACAAATTTGACGAAAAAATTTGCTATAACGTACGTACCAACGATGACCTCTGCCATTGGCTGCCAAAGTTATTAGCGGTCCAGTAGTAACATCAATAAACTAGCGTCTTTCAGGCGTATGGCTGCTCATATGCTTCATTAATATCCCAGGTCTCTCAAATGATTTTTCACAAACCTCACATTTATGGGGTTTGGGTGGGGCTTCGCCACTGTGCAAGCGAATGTGTCTTTTTAGGTCGATCTTCTGCGTAAAATCAGCATTGCAATGCTGACATTTGAAGGGTCTTTCGAGCCTATGACTTCTCATATGCCTCGCTACATTCTTGGAATACGCGATTGTTTTTCCACAAACCTCACATGTACAGGGGTTGGAATCTCTTGTATGCAAGCAAATATGATTTTTCAGCTTATCAATCCGCTTAAATTCCGCATTGCATTGCTGGCATTTAAAGGACAATTCGCCTGTATGCTTCATCATATGCTTCTTCAATCGGCCGGGTTTGTAACATGCTACTCCACAAACCTCGCATATATAGCGTTTGGGCGTCCCTTCACCGGTATGTATACGAATATGTAGCTTAAGGGCACTATTATCCACAAACCCTGCACTACACTGTTCGCATTTGAAGGGCCTTTCTTGTGTATGGCTTAGCATATGCCTCCTTAAATGGCTGGGCGATGGGAATGTTTTTTCACATTCCTCACATTTATGGCGTTTGAGCGCGCCTTCGCCGGTGTGCAAGCGATTATGTCGATTCAGGTGATCACCACGCGTAAACCTCATATTGCAATGTTTGCATTCGAAATCTTTCTCGCCAGTGTGCAAAGTCATATGCCTCTTTAAATAGTTGGCGCAGGAAAATGGTTTTTCACAAACCTCACACGTATGAGGACGCGTGTGCGTGTAAACATGTTGTTTATAAGAAGCTTTCTTGTTAAAAACTCTATTACAATACGTGCATTTGTATGTTATATCACTGGTAAGAGGCTTCGCAGTTCCTGGCTTCGACAATCTGAGAAAATATATTGGTAATAATTTATATTTGGTAGAATTACAAATAGAATTGTAATCTAGCTGGTTTAGGGCTTATTCGAAATCTTGAGACAGGAGCAAACTAGTTTAAACTCAGGATCTAAGGCCGAAGAATGTACTGGGAAACTATCTGTTATTCAGGGGATGAAATCACGAACCTACTTTGGTTTGAAGTTACGTGCCGGGCGCACAGGAAGAAATGAGTGGAGTCGGATGTGGTCGTGAGCGAAGTGATCGGTAGTGTGCTTGAAGCCCGTATAGCGGAAGAGCGCAAGCCGTCGGGCTTGGCAACAGGGGAAGAAAAAAAGCGGTGTTCAGAACTCTGAAGAGGGAAGTGTGAGAATGCAAGAAAGGTAGTATATGAAAGAGATAGATATAGCCCGGTAGAAGTAACACACGGGCCTACAGGTGTTGCATTGCTTTTGTGAAATAAATTCGACGGGAATACATCCCTATATATCCATAAAACAAAAGTGTTGAGTGTTTAAAGAATGGCGTAGAAAATCGATGGATGAAGATAAGAAAGAAAGCATATGAAGCTTTAGGATTGTCAGGGGAAGTAGTTGATCGTCTACCCCGTGCAAGAGAGTTGGAGCGAAATGTGTGCAGGTTAGCAGGAGAAATTGAAGAGTAAGAGCGACTAGGTCAAATTAGTAAGAGTAGCTAACCAACCAGGGATATCAGAAGATTGACAGGCGACCAAAACACCGTGAGTGTAGTGTGAGAGCAGATATGGACCCATGGAATCATGTAGCAAAAGCATGTGGAAGTTTGGAAGGGGAATGGCTGCGAGAGGCAAGGTGACCTGAAAAGACTGTAAGAATGGTCGAATGATAATAGTAGGTGGTGGCAATGTTGAAGGTCCTAACGAGGAGAGGGTTATGGCTGAAGAATGGAGTGTAAGCACATGGTCGAAGTTTCAACTAGAAAAGCTGGTGTTGAAAGAATGCTGGTCACTTATTTTATGAGTTTATATTTTGTTGAAGAAGAAGCGAGTTCGTTACAACTTGAGAGATATTTTCATATTTTGAGTTGGCTCTGAGAGCTGATGACAAGTCCACCTCCCACAAAATTATTATTGTGTAAAATGCCAATAGTTTCTTCAAAACAAATAATGAATAACATTGTGCTGCGAATTTACTACAACTTTCTGTTGTTTTCAAATTTAGCACCAATATATAAACAAATCAAAAAGTTTAAGAAAACAAATCTTCCAGATTTACTCCGGTTTGCATGACAATATAACAAGTGAATAAACTTACCCGTTGGATGCATTTCTAGTTTCTTCATGTTTTTCATTCAAATATTGTTGAATATCTTGATTTTTGGGGTAACTTTCAGCGCTTGCAAGCAGTGCTGTTAACGATAAATCATCTTCTGAATGTGATCTCATTCTTTCGCTATTACCTTCCGAAAGCACACCATGCTCCTCTATATCTATTTCTTCCAACTTAAAGTACTTTTCTTCAAAATGTGAATGATCGTCTTTACTATCATTAGATGAACTTGCTTCAGACAAATCATGATCACGTGACTCACTCTTTAATGCCATTTCCAAATGAAATGATTTTACATCTCTTTCTGATAGGGGATCGAAAGTATCATTGCTTATAGCCATCAAATCAGGCTCAGAACATTTTGATTGGGGTTCATCATCGTTGAAAGTAACATTTTCGATAGGCAATTCAACATCAGAATTATCAATAGTAACATATCGTTTCTGATCATTGTAAAAATAAACTTCCTTCTTCTCCGTTTCATCCTCTCCGTCATTTACTATAAAACGAGAAAACATTTTAATTACTAGAAGAAAAAAGTGCTTAAAATAAAACACCTGGCTGTAGTACATGTAATTTTGAGGTTTGTGCTTGTTGTTGCAATACATTATTACACCTTACTGCTTGTTCTTTGAAATAATAGGTAATTTCTACAGTTTCAAGACAAGTAACGCATATTTGAGAAGGTAGCGTATCATTTGGTGAGAGCTAAAATGGTAACAATTTCAATTAGGAATAGGAACAGTATCGGACATAGTCGCAGTGCATTATTATAGATCTTACCTCCAAAGATGTAATAGCCGTGATCATGGCATTTATTGGGGGTGATTTGGCCTGATCGAAGATTGAGATTAGAGTTCTTTCTTCAGACATGCACGTCCGACAAATATTCCACATTTTGTACAAACTTATTGATCACAAACCAAACTAAATGCAAGCACAGATCATTTCATATCCAACTGTTCATTGATAATTTTCTAGTTTCGAAATGAAAGGACGATAACGGTAAACACCAATAGATTTAAGAAGTAGCATCACTTCACACTTTTCTCAGAGAACCCTCCTGCAAATAATAGGAGACTGTTTACAGATTAATCTGATTGTGAGAGCCTTAGTGTAACCATATATATGATCTGTGAGTGTAACGTTGGTTCACATAACCATGGGATAAAATATGGAAAAACAAGAAGTATAGCTCACTTATAAATAGATGGGAGGGTACTTTGCACAAATCACATCGTGTCTTGTAAATGTGTTAGTAATCTTAGAATTACAGTATATGTAACCCAAATTTCAACGCATACGACGATGTCCCATGACAACCGAGAACGGACGACGGCATTTGTCAATGCGCGAACATCGTCGAGGGTCGCCGATGTTCCGATTCAAACTTTAAGGTTTTTTCGGTGAACTTCACGCTCCGTTCACTCTTATTAGAGGAACAAACAAAACTGGAGGCAGCAACAGAGGTCGCTAGTGTTTCGTGAAAATTTCAAAGCAATGACGGCACCGCTTCTGGTTTTAACCGTTATAACGTTGGCAATTCTGCAACTGTCCGAGCCTATTTGCCGCGTACATTTTACTCGTGTAAGTGGTGCAAGTTTTGCTACATGATTGTTTACTTTCTTCAAATTTCGAGTGTTCTGCAACCCAGTAAGTTCAAACTACAGGTCTCTGCTTCCAGTTTTAAGCATGTGTCCTCATAGTGGTGGATCGAAATACACGATATACTACACCATTCGTTGTAGTTAACGAATTTGTCGAGTAACGTAGATGTGTGAGACTTCTTTCAGTTTTCATTAGTTGCTCCCTTGATATTTATCAAGGAAAAAACAACCAGAAGAAATATAATCGTATAGCGAACTTTTTAAAAACAACAAATTTAGGTGTTTGGGCTAGATTTTGCATTCGTTGACAGCATGAATTTGAACGTACGACTCAAACAAATAACCAAGTGTTCTAATCACACTTAACATGAACAAACACGACGACTAAATTAAGTTGCTGAAATCAGCGAATTGTGTCGGAAAACGTGTGTGATCCTTTTGAGATTTAAGAGGACATATCAGTCGCGGAGCAAGTTCAAATTGCCATTTATTACCTCTATCGCCACGCTTCTGAGCTGCAAATGAGTCACCGGATCGAGGAAATGACTGAAATAGTTGAGCCATCCGCCACCAGTTTAAAATTTACAGTTTTCGATTTTATTCAATGGATCGCCAAAAGAAAATGAAACAAATATTGATGTACATATACGACGTATACAACAACTGTGTATAACCCAACAAACCAATATGAAAGCTTAGGCCGAGACTAATTGTAAACCATTTTATGCGTTTTGAATCACAAATCATTCATTGATGGTTTTTTTGTGATTTAGGTTTTCTATCTTCCTCTATCATTGATTTAGAAACAAATACAAGTTATAATATACGTCTACAGAAGCAAATGCATCGTTTTTATTCACAAGTTCACCCGAATTTGTTCCAAATTCGGAGCCAACAGATTGAGGAGTAATTTTTGGATATTTTATTTCTAACCGACAGATTAAGAAATCTTATAAGTCGTATGAATATACGAATACTTCTGCTTATTACCCATTTTGCTGGGTGTTACAAAACGCTTACAGATTATAGCAGCATTTGTGGGAATAATCTGTGATGCAGCATTTGTGCGCAGGTTTCAGAGCACAGATCATAACATAGGTTAACCATATCATAATGTTATCATAATGTTTCTGTGATCATAATGTTTCTGTGTTTCTCTGGCGATTGTACCCCACTTAATTATGGGCCAGTAAAAGAAACAATTGGCTAATGTATGAGAGAAACAAAAATGCTAAACAGCTTGAGCGGTCTGTTTTGACACAAAGCAGTGACGACGTTTCATGGCCATGAAATGTTTTTGCTAAAGGAAGAAATAGCAATATAGTTCTTTCTCGCTTCATATGTTTACATTCCACTGAATGTGTCACCTTTCACTCGTGGATGTCTGTACAGCAGGCACATTCAATAATCAAGGAGTGCATTGTAGTAGTGTTTATACTGCGTTTCCTTAGGAGCTTTTATCAAGCAGAGCAGAGAAGTTTCATCTGCCTTCTTTGTGCTCCGTTCAATTATGAATTTACATTATCAAAACCTCGTCTAACAAAGCCGTATCAATCGCAATAACGAGCAACATTTACTTTCCTTTCATCAAATTAATTCCGAATCAATTGCTGAAATTATAAGGAAATACAGTTGAAGAAACCTAGAAGAAATAGAAAAGAAGAACTTGCAAAAGTGTGGCTTACTGTGGTCACTTTGTTTACATAGAATTACTCGCATTACTATAAAGTATATATAGTAACTAAATTATCCTTCGATAAAACGCAAATATCTTCATAAACACTTAAATGCATGTACATACATATTTGATTTGAGCATGGAATTGTGGTCATTCACGGAAACTACATTTTCCATATGTTACGACTTGTTATTACGAAACCAAAGGCGTACAAATACATGAACCGCTAAAAGCACTAACAAAATGTTTAATGAGCAAACTATGATCACAACAAATTATGAACTGACTAGTAAGGGTTGTCTTGGTTGACATTACACAACAATCGCAACATGCACACATTCTATGATGCACAAGATGCACATCACATCACATTTTCAGTAGAAAAATGTGGCAAATCAAACAAAGCTAAACGGCCTGACCGCATCTTTGATAATGAAACTTTCAACAACATAACTTTGGCATACGTGAATAAAAGAACTAGATGAAGGTAGAGTAGTAAATATCAAAACTATTTTATTAACTTGAAATTTAAGATAAATTTTATTGAGAAATATGATGATGGTTGTAAGGCAAACATTTCCAGACAAGTAATTTGTTTTTAACTAGAAGATAAATTAAGGTGACCAACTGCACTCATGTAAAGAGGTTTGTGTCCTTTTTACATGAATTATACTATTTTAAAAAAATCACATACTTTGAACTACAACGAAGAAATTCGAGCAGAAGTTGATAAAGCGAACAGGACTTCTCGATGGTTTCCTTCGAAATTACATATGGAGCAACAAACACCTTAGAACAGAAACAAAAATTAGCAACAACAAAGCCGCATCGATTCTCGGTGGGGATGCATATTAAAGTGAATTCTTCTTATCAATAGTGTTAGCCTCTAATATGACTAATAACATTGAAAAAGAATAGAATAGAGCTAATGACTATAGCAGTCGATGCTCGGCAAACTAAAAAAAAAGGCGCAGTAAGATCAATAAGCACCTACCTGCCGAAACGCACCCCTCAACATCTGTGACAGACAGTCTGCTGAACACCTGCGGTGTATCTCTCTGAGAAACTTTGCGGTGTATCACGAATTAGCAACGTATAGATTCGACGCAAATGTGCCGTCCAAGACATCAACGATTGGTGCAACACGAGACGTAAACCATGGAACCAACATATAAACCCCATGAACGACAGCAGATTGGTCAAGATCGCAAGAAACAGATTACCGAGAGGCAAAGGATCCTTGCATGGACCCCATTCTGGACATGACCCTTTGGACCCGATATGGCCAGGGTAGTGTTTCCCTTGGCCGCTCCAAAAATCTTATATCCTCCAATTTGTGGTATGTATGTATACAATTATGGTTTCTAGTTTAGATTACTTTTATTCCGCTAAGGGACCAGACTGTTCATAATGTTTATTACTGCACAGCGAGGGAACGAATGATCCCAACGAAATATTTACGTTGAGTATCTGTATCTAATGAACATTAGAATGTCTGTTCATAACTTGCGTGTGATTAAATTTATTTTAAGGGTGGGTTGTTGTTTGAATATCTATGTACCTATATCTATGTAGGTGTCTGCTTCTTTTTGTATCCAATATTATGGAAAAAATCAGAAAAGAAGTCACTGGCATCGTGTCAATGTTCGAGTTGCTTTAAAAAAAAATGTGTTCAAATTATCTTATCTCCTGCACTGATTTTTGTATTCATGTGAATTTTCACAAGTTTTCACACGAGTGGTATATATCTATGATCAAATCCACCTTTCGATGCATACACATGAGAAAAAAAAAGTTTTGAACCGATTATTTCTTATTGTTTCCCAAGATTTTATTAACTGCGAAAATCATAGGATTGCTTTTTTAAATTATACCGAGCATCAAATACTGTAATCATTAGCTCGATTCAATTAATTTTCAGTTTAAGAACTAATTGGAAATTGTTATTGATTAGAATTCATTTTTATCTACATCCGCCAATATTCGATCCCGGAACCTTGCGATCAGTAATCCATTGATCATACTTATATGTCGATATATTAGTGTTTTCAGTGTATTATTTACACCCAGAAGATAACAAATAAACTGAAAATAAATGAAATATTCTTAAAGTCTCATCCAACTTTAATTAGCTTAAATATACATATAAATATACAAATAAATCTAACAACAACCCAAGACATGAAATTGTCAGGCTCGTTTCGATCTCCAATCTAAGAATTCATCAATATCTTCATCACCACTACTTTCACCCTCCTCATCTTTCACGCTCATCTGAATATCACTCACTTGTTGGATAATTTCAACTTTTTTCTTCTCCAGCTCCACAACTCTCGACCAATTCTTCATTTGCTCTTCAATTTCATCAATCTGGCGCTCAGTAGTTGCCTCTTCTTGATCTTCTGCTATAATTGCAGCTGAAGCATGGTCAGCATCTTTGATTTCCTTTTGGAAACGCTCCCATTCTTCTTCAATTGGATCTTTGAACTCTATATTTCTTGCCTATCAACAAACAGCCATCAATCATTAGCGTGAACATAAACTTTCAAAATTACCTTAGCGTCCAACTTGGGATCATCAAAAAAACCTTCTGGAATGTGCTCAGAAACTTGGTCATCGACATCCATAGCTTCATCGTTTTGAACTTCCTTCTGTCTTTTCGATTTTTTAGCCTGAGAAGGACCAGAATCAAAGAAATCCGCGGGTACTCCCTTATCATGCTGATTAGAAACACCATTTTCGTGTGGAGGGTCTTTGTTTTTATGCTTTGCACCTGGTTTTCTATCATTTTCGATCACTACAATGTTACTAGGCGCAATCACTGGAGTATAACTGCCTGTATTCTTAAGAATTCCTTTAACTTTAATGGTGGAAACGTCTGGAAGTGGTGACGCAGCTTTTGCTGTTGTGAAATTGTTGGTTTTTTCTTTGAGGGCCTTCGCCTGTTCAACGTTTTGTCTGTGCTGTTTTGCGTTGATGTGAATATTCCAAACTGCTTCAGATCGAACCACAGACTGGCAAAGGATACATGTAAGTTGGCCTGCTTCATTATACGTATATTTTATTAAGGAAAGCAATTATACAAATTGAATTTTAAGATTACTGTAAAGAAATGAATGTTCAAAAGGATATTTGGCTAGAGGCGAATTAATTTTTGTGGTTTGGGCGTTCTTGTTCTTATGTTCGTGCATAAACTTCCTCAATTCTGCCTGTGGGAGTTTCTTTCTAGCGTTTTTAAATGTGGCGGACATGATTTTCACTGAAACTTTTGCTGAAAATTGTGTTTTTATACGTTTTTGGAAATCAATCTTAACCTGAAAAGAGTGAAGACTTCTAATAAACAACGTCGACCATTGAAATGAATGGCGCTGTTGTCGCTTACTTATAGAATTGATAAGATGAGCTGAAAACTATAACCATGGAGGAATGAAGAGAGTTTCAAGCTTTATGAGGGACCTCGTTCACTGATCGACAAACTCATATATGATCTGTGGACAAACTCCTAGAAGGAGTTTTATTAGCGGTGGGAATTTGAATTATTCCTTAACACATCCGTTGCATTACCGCGTGCTAATTGTGCATGGTTTGCAAAATTGGCACGTAATTACGGGTCAACGTGTGTTGTTCTTGTGGGTGTTTTCTGGACATTTTTTCTTTCGTTTAAACCTTTTTCCTATTTTCACAATGTAAGTCAGAACTGTAAGCTGCTTACCGTTTTGCCAACAACTGTACATTGGATACATATCCAAACATCACTAAAATAGGAAAATTAGGAAGTAACTCCATCGACCCATTGTGTCAGTGGTGCAATATGAAAGTAAGATCATAAGTATTATGATACGTGCAGGAAACATGACCATCTACAACATATACTACATTTTTACAACGAGGCATGGATGACCCAGGAGGGAGAAAGACTGTAGACGAAAACCCACGGAATCGTCATGTATACATAAAGGTGCAAAGTGAAAATATACATTTTTAAATGTATACTACTGTATTTTATTATATTTTATAAGAAAACTTTTAAAAATGTGCATTTGTTTCTTTTGAATTTTTAAAAATATGAATAGAATGATCGATGGTGGGGGGCATTTCGGAGCGACGAATGAAGCGCCCTCATCTGGGAGGCGAGCTTTAGAGTTAAGAGATTTTATTTAGGCATTTTCTGTGACTATAACTATGTATACTGAAAACATTCCAATTAAATAATTATGAGGATTTGTATATGGGAATTAAACTCCCTTATTAAATTTATGATGATATATGGATAAATTTGTAAAGTAATGTAAGGAGAATGGAAAGGTATCTGGATAAAATGAGTTTGAATGCGAATGTACAAAAATACGAAATTGATGGTATTTAAGAATGCCGGTGAAAGGAGATGCGTGGAAAGATTAGAATGCAGAGGTGAAGTCATTGAGAACATATATGAGTTCAAATACCTGGGGTAAGTAAAGGCTAGAATGACATGGGCTACAATGAAACAGAGGTGTAATAAAATCTGAGGAAATAATTAGGATGTGGTTGCAATTGTGAAATGTGTGGAAAAGGTTGTTATATGGGGTTGTGGTGTGGGAATTACGTGAATAGGAGGTCCTTGAAAAGAGCAGGCATGGTTATTTAAGGACCTCCTCGGGTTAGAAAGAATAACATCCAGATATATAGTGCTGCAAGAGACCGGGAGGATAGCTAAGTTTGGAGGAGATTGAATAGAATGCAGAATGGAAGATTTGAGAAAGCGATATGGGAATGGTATGCAAAGAATGGAGCGAGTGAATTGAAGGCAATGACTGCAAGGAATATGCGTCGAGGTCGAGGTGTGGATCCGATGAGAAAGAAAGGCAGGTATGGATGGGGATGAATATATAAGGTGTGCACTATGTCGGGATGGGGTGGATATGTGGGAGCATATAGAAAGGGAATACATGAGTGTATGGGATAGATGGATAAAAGGGTATGAATCTGTTATTACGAATGTGAAAGAATAGTTGGATGAGAGAGGGGAGAATGTGACTCTAATTGATATTAATTATAAGGGAGAAATATAAAAGAATATATAGATAAGGCAATATAGATCGGCAATCCTTTGAGGTGTGAGTAATTATGAACAAACTGAATAATAAATGGTCGTTCGAGTCATATCTTGTCGCTTCAGAGGGGGATACCTCCCTATGAAGCACGTTATTTATAGCCCACTTTAGCACTTCAGGCGGTAGATAATTTAACTACTATTCGAATGGCAGGAACTTTAATTAAAGTTATAACATTTGCATTTACAAAATATTCTGCATTTACGATTGACGTGATGTCGTTTTGATGATGCTCTTTAGAAGAAATGGACTTCAAAGGAGGAACAACTTCCAATAGTCCACATTTTATATCTACTAAAAACCTAGCGTCCCAATATCCATTCCCGTTCTGCTTAATGCATCAATAGATCATTTTCGCATTTTAAGGCCACATTTAATTGTGTATATATCTAATTCGAATCAGTGTAATCACTGCCCATACTTTTGTACTCAAGGTTCCTAGCTGTCCATCTAAGCCATAATATATACGTCAATGGCAAGTTATTTTTCATCTTCAGTCGTTGAACCTAAGCAAACCTCGTTTTCCAAGTCCTAGTTTTTTGAACGAGGCTTGGTGAGAAGTTTAAAAAATTCCACCATCCCCCTTATGAGAAAAAATAGCGTTTTGGGCATTCGCTGTTAGAGGCAAGTACACCAATAACCCCTTACATTCCGGTATCGTTCGATACTTTTTCGAATGATTTAGAAAATGTTTAATCCAAAGTTTTCATGATGTTCACTATAAAACAAAAGTATGGGTGTTAATGCGTTTCATTAGTAGTTTCTACACCCATGCTTTAAAGGATTTTGACGCCCGCGTCTTTCACAACGCTTGTTTTCACCCGCTCCAGAAACCGTCAATGCAACCTTTCGATGAAAACATACAAATATTTGCATTTTTTAACAGAATTTAAATAGACATTATCCGTACGTTACGTCACGAAAACACACGACCTGTCATATACATTATCATCTTCCCTCTCTCAGGTTAGCTCCGTTGGTGCTAATCGAATATATCGATTCAAACTGTTAGAATCTTTAATGCGCATGGCTTCTCATGTGCATATTTAATTTCGAAGGACTCACAAATGATTTTCCGCAAATCCCACATTTATGGGGTTTGGGTGTGGCTTCTCCTGTGTGCAAACGAATGTGTCGTTTTAGGTCATTATTCAGCGAAAACCCTGCATTACAATATTGGCATTTGAAGGGCTTTTCGTGCGTATGGCTTCTCATATGCCTAGTTAAATAGCTGCGTGCTGCAAATCCATTTCCACAAACCTCACATGTATGAGGTTTGGCCACGCCTGTATGCAAGCGCATATGATTTTTCAGGTTACAGATCTGCGTAAAGCCTGCATTGCATTGTTGGCACTTGAAGGGCCTCTCTCCTGTATGCCTTCGCATATGTATCTTTAATCTGCTAGCCCAGGAAAAGGATTTTCTACAAACCTCACATTTATGGGATTTGGGTGTGTCCTTAGGTGTTCGCCTCTTCAACCTGAGGAAATGTAAAAGTTATGTCAAACATTGTACTGCACATGTACTACAATTGTGTTGTTTTCAAATGAATATGAATTTTCCACAAATCAATAAAAGAACAAAATTATTATCACAGCTGAACTTTCATTTGAAAACGACAGCACAATTGCAATTTGATACTAACAAAACTAAGTAAATTACACATATTGCAGTGTGGGTCTTATTGAACAGAAGTGGGAAGATTGAAACAATTACATATAGGTGCGGGTCCTCAAATTATGTTAAAACTAAGTCAATTTACCCTGCAGATGCTCTTCTGGCTGCTTCACCATTTTTATTCGAATTTTGTTGAACATGTCGAGATTTAAGGCAACTGCCGGTGCTAACACGAACCTGTTGTAAAGTCAAATCATCTTCTGTGCTAAATTCATCATTATCTGTCTCAGTTTTTGGCATTACTTCACAATTATCTTCAAATTGCACCCCATGCTCCTCTACATCTACATCTTCAGACTTAATGCAAGTGTCTTTAAAACAGGAATCAAAAATTTTAATATCCGAACTTTCTTCACACAAATTACCATCGAATGCCTCACTACTCAATGGCAATTCTATATTTAAAGATTTTACATCACTTTCCGATGAAGAATTGTAAGTATCATTGCTCATTGATTCCAACTCAGGCATAGAACATTTTGATTGGGAATCATTAGAGTTGGAAATAACATTTGTTGTAGATAATTCAATAGCAGGACCAACAATAGTAATATACTCATTCTGCTCATTATAGAAATAGTCTTCCTCCTGCCTCTTGACATCCTCGTCATCATTCCCTATAAAACCGAATAGATATGTTAATTACCATGAGATATAAAAATTGTAAAAAGGTAAGATACTTTGTTGTTGAGCAAGCAATTTTGGAATTTGAGCTTGCTTTTGCAATGCATTATTACATCTTATTACTTGCTCCTTGAAATAATAAGTAATCTCTATAGTCTCAAAACAATTTACACATATTTGAGACGGCAGTGTGTCATTTGGCAAGAACTAAAATGATATTTAGAAACACTAAGGAAAATGTACGTATGAAATAATTGTTGATAAATTACCTCCAAAGATGTAATTGCCATGATCATAGCGTTTATTGAGGGTGATTTGTCCTTGCTGAAGATCGATATTAGTTCTTTCTCCTTGGACATGCATGTCCGGCAAATATCCCACATTTTATTGTGTATATGGTTTACAAACAAGTAAAGATCCACAGATTGGTAAACATCACAGATCAGCTGTGAAAGAGAACCTAAATAGAGTCTCGACCACAGATTATATACAGATGGCCAACTATAATGCTACGAGAAGGGACACTACAGTAGCGCCAAAAGTAGCTAGCGGGTGGAGGTAGCACTATTGCTAAAGGTTTTTTAAATTTTTTAAATTAATTAATTTAAATTAAATATCAGAATAAAACATATGTTTGTAATATATTATATATTATTAGAAAAACAAAGAATAACAACAAAACAAATATAAAATAACAATTAATAATTACAATAAATAAAATAAATAACTATCGTCCACTCATAATATTTGATATAGCACAATTACGTCCCCTAATCTTTTCGCACAATATTCTCGCTTTCATTCAAAGGGGATCATTTACACTTTTCAACCTTTCAGACATCTATTCGTACAATGTATCTAGTCGTACAATAATAATGTAAAAACATTTTTAAAAAATTGTAAATCACAATATTATATGTTTTGTGGACAGAGCAACCATTAGCTGGAACATATTGCGCACATATATGCGTCAAAATTTCCATGTAGGGCCCTGTCCCTTTCAAAATTAATGATGACAGATAATGCCCGTAAATTAAAGAAAGTATATAAAATGTATGTGCCATATCAGTTGTGGGTTTCAATAAAACGTTTGAATCCAGCTCACGTGACACAATCATTAAATGATCAGGATGTTCCTGATCTGTAATGATCCGATCTCTGCATTTTATACACCCTCCAACTTTGCGGAGAGTGCATTTCGCAACAAAACCTGCTATATAATTGTGGAGCAGTTTGTCTTGATTTTGCAGGTCATAATTTATGACAAAATTGTTATCAATTAATTCATTAATATTGGTAAGTTTAGGGCGACATTCCCGATCCACCCCCAATAATACCCGTAAATCACTTAGGAGCGTGGAGTCATCGTCCTCGCAATTTGCGTTCCGCGAATGTACCCCGTTTAAGTTAGTTATCAGTAAACTTTTAAACGCCTATAAACGTCTATAACCAAAAGCGCGTACCCTCCTAAAAAAGTTTTCTAAAGGGGCCTGATTTATATTTCTTGAACTTACGTACTTTACTTCACAATCAAATTTCATCATTTTTTTGCAAAGGTGGGCTAAAGATGTAAGGGTATCCATCCGCCCTTGCACGCATGGTGGCCTACTATGTCCTCTAACGAATATCATACAGTTCAACGTTGCTCGCGCGTTGATCTCGACTTGAGGGCGCTTCAATCGGCGCTCCTAAACCCGCCTCTCCACGATCCTATTAATCGTTTTATTCCAATTTTAAAACTGTAAAGAGGACAAAGGAAGGACAAATGTGTATGTTTAATATTATACAGAAAACTTGTACGGTAATAACTAATTTCGTGTACCATTTTGACACATGTTCAGGTCATATTAAAGTATAGCGTTCAAATACTTATAATAAATGTGTATAACACATATGCACATATAAAGATATCGAAAAATTATTGAACGTTAATTAAAGGTATTTAATTATCGTTTAGAAAATAAACTTATTCTGCGTTAAATTAGAAGTTGATAAATAATCTCTGCACTATTCAGAGAGTTGGTGAGTGCTTGTTTTGCGCGTTAGCGTCTTCACGAGATTATGTCCCCGAGTTTGTAAGATCTCGGAGCCTTATTCAAAAGCCTTTAATGACTTCACCATCAAAGCAATTTCGATACACCTACAAATTACGGCGTCAACACGCACAATTTACACGACACGAGAATGTAGCTGAAATGGTGTAGAAAATGCAACCGCAGATTACTATATAACTTACTCATTTGAAAGCTGGAACGAAGGGCTCACAGATTACTATTTTTACAAGATATTTACATGGGGAAGCCAAAGCTTCTTACGTTCAGTGCGCAGCGCATGCGCAAAGGGGTAACATGCAGATTAGAAAATAATTTAGAACAAAGTTTGAATTTAGTTCCGCATTTTGCCGCTTTGTGCCAATATTTTTTTTGTCGGGCCGCACATAATCAATACACAAAAAAATATCTTGGTGTGCCGCACAAATATGTTCGGTGAGCCGCAGGTTGTCCAAATAAAAACATTTTTAGAGAGGTGCAAGAAATTCTAAAACATAACCTTAATATCATGACAAATGCATTACATGTAGAATTCAACTAAATGTCAAAACTAGGATGTAATAATTTTAGTAAGAATGGATTATGTGTAAATTATTTTTACATATATTTTATGATTATATCTCTTCAGCGATGTTATTGGTAAAATTTCTCTAATGATTTATATAATAAGTCTTAGAACAGGTTGTATAAAGACAATATAAATTGATTGCTCCAGAGATAACCTAAAAAATATAGCATACAAAATTGTCGAATGTCATTGGTATAGGTTGTGTTGAATTTCTTTTCAACCATTTATAAATACAGTAAACAAATCAATCATTCGCATGAATACTCAATTAATAGACAATTGAGTACGTTAAATCCTACTTTATTCCGGATTTATCTGTGCCAACTCGAAGGAAACAACGCTTAATGATCACTCAAGTTTTCAAAGCGCATGCGCAGTTCTTCGTTTCTAAATCTACATGATCTACATTAATTACCCCTGCACATAAAGTAAGTATTCAGAAAAGTAATTCATATTTTGAGTTTGTAATCCCATAAATCATATTATGAATTGCTAACCAAAGATTATTTAATTGACATTGACGCTAGAATAACAACATTTCGTTCAAATACGGGCTATAAACCTGTTGTAAGCAAACTCATAACCTAAAAACTGATTGCTGTGGCTTGTTAATGATTCTTTGGTTTGCGTTTTTTCGTATATAGTGTATAATAAAGCGTTAATTTCACCACAGTCGGAAAATCATCATGTCCGAACTGACGCCAAATGCGATTTTGCCCGAAAAATCAAAGAAATACTACGAGAAAGTATACGATACGTTTGTAACATGGAAAAAAGATAATAATGCAACGTCCACATCGGAAGCAGTTCTGCTTGCGTATTTCAACAAATTGTCGGTCAGTAATAAACCTACATCGCTGTGGACATATTATTCGCTGCTGAGAAGCACCATAAGCTTGTACGAAGGGATCAATATTGAACAGTATGCGAAACTCCTAACCTTCCTCAAACATAAATCGAAAGGATTCCAACCTAAACAGGCGTGTGTCTTCACATCTGATGAAATCAATGCGTTCTTCAATGCTGCACCTGATGGCGAATATCTTCCAACAAAAGTGAGTTGTTTTTAATCTATTTTGAACGCATCCTCCGATTTTTTTATTTTTTTTTCTTTATTTAACTTATAGAAATAAATGGATCTATTTCTATCTATTTGGTCAAATCATAAAAATATACGTCTTTAACATAAGATTAGAAAAGGTTTGGTTAGAATAGTTTCGGATAACATAGGTTAGAATAACAATTTGTGTTTGCTTATAATTGGGATAGATTAGGTTTAGGTATTCAACAAATTCTTGTCCAGCCAATTGGCCATGGTCGATAACCACTGTCCACGAGGTCCCGGATTCGATTCTCGGTGGGGATACATAGTAAAGTGAATTCTACTTATTAATAAAATAAAACACAATTTTTTTCGAGAATTTGGATTTCTCATCAGCCTGATGAAGCCACGAAACAATTGTCGCTGTTTTTGACATAAATAAAATTGAAAATTCTCGATAAAACTTTGTGTTTTATTTTATTAATAATAATATTACTACTGAATTCTTCTTATCAATAGTGTTAGCCTCTAATATAACTAATTAGTATTCAACACATTGAAAATGAATTGAATACCATAGCAGTCGGTGCTCGATAAAATTAAACAAAAAATCTTATCATTATGTGCTATTTCATGTATATATCATATTAGTTTACCTTGAACATAAATTACAGGTATGATACATATCTTGCTTACGTGTGTTGATTCTTAGTACACTTATCTGAAACTAAAATAATCGGCATTGTCAAATATTAGAAGATAAGAAACTAATTAAAGATTTTTAACTATTTATAGAATATTAGAATCATTTCAGAGAATTGTTTGAGTGTGAACAATTTGTACATCGGTTTAAATTTTCGGATGCACACTACGAAATGAAAAAAAACTGAACATTCTTTATCACATTTAAATCATTTTGTACACATACATTTATATTTTCCGAAGTAATCGAATCGTTTCTTCCTTGATATCCTATTCATGTACGCGTAGGATAGGTTTTACTGATATTACCGATTTTGACAAAGGAAAAGCATGATATTTGGGAAGGGGACGGGCTTGTGTATTGTGGTGAAGTGTTGTTAAAAACGTAACGGTATTGATAAGTATCGGTACTTTCGTTCGATTTATAATTTGATGGCAATTTTAATTGATCCTACAAACATGTTTTTAATACTCTTCGGTTGTGAGCATGGCTTATATTGTGTCCTATTTAACCTTGGATTAACTACTTCATGTTTAATAAGTATTAAAAAAACTTCAAATATCTGAAGATCAGTCTTTCTATGAAAAAGCGTGGAGAGCTTATTTCTCGAGATATTTGAAGTTTTCACATTAAAAGACACCCGGAATGCAAAGTTCCTAACAAAGTGCAAAGATCATAGTTTTGATAGGTTATTTTTCCTCTATTTAACCTTTAATATTAGTTCCTTTTTCAACAATTCTTTGTTCCATTCTCTATGTTCAAGCAAAAAAAAAAACAATACATGTTATCTTTGATTAGGTTGCATTAATTATGGGAGTAATGGGCGCCTGTCGCACAACTGAAATGTACGACATGAAAATCAAAGACATTGAAGATCATGACACTGCATTGATTGTAAATATCCCAAGAACGAGCGTTTACAAACCCAGAAAGTTTACAGTAACCGCAAGGTTTTACGAAAAATGTCGAAAGTATTTGAATGGCCGCTCGGAGGGTACCAATGTCTACGTGTTTCATCAATATCGAAATAGCAAGATCACCAAACAGCGTATTGGCATATGTAGTTTTCGTCGCATGGCGAGAAACATCGCTGTTTATTTGAAGCTGGACGATGCTGAAAAATACAGTGGACATAGTTTAAGGCGATCTTCAGAGAGGATTTTCGTTGAGTCTGGCGGTGATTTAACTTCGCTAACTCCTTGGATACCAGCAACTGATTTACTACTTAATCATAGAAATGAAAATGGTCATAATCAGTTTGCCTCAACGCCGGCACCCAACGAAATGAATGAGTCTGCATCGGGGAAATTTGAATTTGTTGATATTTTTAAGGATATGGAGTCCTCGGAGGAGGAAGCTGATCCGCCCAAACCGCTTGAACCTTGCGTGGAGCAGGAATCGTCAGAGGGTGGAGAAGAAGAGGAGGATGAGGATGATCAGGTTATTAAAGAAGCACCGGCTGCTAAGCCAGCACCGCCTATTGTTGACGAGCGGTCGATACGAATTGAGGAGCCCGTCGGGCAAGATCAACGAGATATTCCACCGCTTATTCTGAGCAACTGTACGAATTGTACGTTCAATATTACTATTAATAATTATTTCGATGGTAAAAAAGCGTAGATCAAAGAATAATAAGACTTAATTAACGCCCTTGAATGTTTAATTCAAATGATTGTAATTTGTATAAAAGGAGCACTGGCGTTATTATATTGACCCATATTTTTACGTTCAATTAATGATAATGTAAGAAAAAAACAAAAATATATTTCATTGCGTTTATCAAAATTATAAGGTTTCCATTGTTCTTCCAGTTTCATATTTTATTTTCCTATACATATTTTGCGTTTTTGTTTCGAATCAGAGTAAAGTAAATCCCGAATTGGAGATCTTTGGAGAGGCCCCGCAAGAAGTGGAGGGATCAAGGCCAGAATCATCGCTGAAGATGAACATGCAAAAATTACCTATCAAGGACGAAGAAGAAGAATAATGCTGTAAGTCGACTATTCGTTGCGTACTCTACAGATACATGTCTGGAAATCTCAAAAACACACATAGAATCTTTATTCGTCGAAATTAACCAAGCCTAACGCAGCTTGACTTTCAATAATTCTTAGGTCGTCCGGGCCGAGAGGAGAATTTTTTTACGTCCTATTATAGGGTCCCTCTATCCGGACCGGGCGTCAAATTTGTATCTTTTCAGGGATATCCTCGTCAATCAATTTGCCCCCAGGGGGGACGTGCGCCTGGACGATACAGTCCAGGTTTTTCCAATTGAGTTTTGTTAGAAATTTATTGCAGTTGTTGATCTTCTTGAGTTTTCTTTTCTCTTAAGCCCTGAAACTCCCACAGAAAAGTTGATATCAAACAATGTGGACACTTGGAAAATGTTCATAAATAATTAAAAAACGATTTAACATATAATATATTCTCAAATCAAAATTTTCGAAATAATCATAAGTAATTTTCTATTCCAATATTAAAATATGAAAACGTAACACTAAATGTGCAAATCAGTTATTCGCCTTGCAATGGGTCCTTGGTGAGTACTATGGATTTTTGTGAGCATTGCTTTTCATATGCCTTCTTACTTTGCTAGGTCTGTCAAAAGTTTTTCCACAAACCTCACATTTATGGAGTTTGGCCGTGGCTTCACTTGAATGCGAGCTAATATGTCGTTTCAGGTCACCAACCTGCGAATACCTGACGTTGCAATGTGGGCAACTGAAAGGCTTTTCGCCTGTATGCCTCCTCAGATGCACCTCCAAATGGCTACGCCTGTCATATGCTTTTCCACAAATCTCACATTTATGGGGTTTGGGCGTAGTTTCACCGGTGTGCAACCGAATATGTCTTTTTAGATCGCTGTTATGGACAAACCCCGTATTGCAAAGTTGACATTTGAAGGGTTTTTCCTGCGAATGACTTTTCATATGCACCATTAAATGGCTACGCGACAAGAGTGTTTTTCCACAAACTTCACACAGATGGGATTTGGATACGCCTATATGCCTCTTCAACCTAAATCAATTAACACAAATAAATTCGACTTTTAAATTGTTGCAAAACAATGTTATGTAAACATACCCTTCAGCAGCTTTTCTAGATACTTCAACAATTTCCTCCGAAGTTTGTTGAACATCAAGAGAACCCTCGAAATTTCCAGTGCTTATATGTATCCATGTTAAGGACGAATCATCTTCCGAACAAAATTCACCGTCTGCCTTAATTTTGGACATAATCCGTTGTGGAGTTATTCCCAAATTATCTTCAAATTGCACACCATGGTCCTCTACATCTATTTCTTCAGACTTAATGCACGTGTCTTTAAAATGGAAATCAACGCCTCTAATATTATCAGTTGAACTTTCTCCAGATAAGTCATCAAGTGGTTCGCGTTTCAATGGCAATTCAAAATTCAAAGAATTTACATCCCATTCTGATGAAGGAACGTAAGTATTATTGTTTACAGTTATCAACTCGGGCTTAGAGCTTTTTAATTCCGCATGAGCAACGTTGGAAGTAACATTTTCCGTAGATAATTCAGTATTAGAATCAACAATAGTAACTAATTCTTCCTGCTCATAAAAATAGTCTTCCTCCTCCATCTTTTCATCTTGTTCTTCTTTCACTATAAAACGGACAATGCATATTAATGTGTAAAGAAGGCAACAATTACATAAAAAGAACGCCAAACGCAAAAAATACCTTGTTGTGCCGCAGGCATATTTGAAATCTGTGCTTGTTTTAGCAAGGCATTATTACATCTTATTACTTGTTCCTTGAAATTATACGTAATCTCAATAGTCTCTAAACAAGTTACGCATATTTGAGACGGTAGTAGATTATTTGGTACGAACTAAAATAATTTCAATTGGAAACACTACTAAATGTGATTGCTGTAAATTATTGATAAATTACCTCCAAAGATGTAATTGCCATGAGCATGGTATTTATTTTGGGTGATTTGCCTTGATCGAAGATTGATATTAGTTCATCCTTCTTGGACATGCACGTCCGACAAATATTCCACATTTTGTACAAACTAATTATTCGCAAAAAAACTAAATAGAAGTACCGTATTCCTCATGTGATCTATGTAGCACTATATTTATATCTATATAAAAGTGGAAAGTCGTTGACATGAACACTTTTCCGATTATAGGTTATAAATTGGTTAATATGGTTAGCCTATGTTGGTTACCATTGGGTTACAATGGTTACAACCAGAGAAAGTATAATATATATGATCTGTGAATATAAGATATAGAATCACATGTTATATGAGTGACCTTAAAACAAAATGATTTAGTTCAACCCAATTTGTTAGATGGCGTTGGTAAGTAATTGGCTACTTTCAGTGTTTCCGATCAGAGACTAGTTTTGTGTAATAAACATTTTTGTTTTATGTACTCTTCATAGTGGCATGGTTTTTCGTCTAATAGGCCTAGGTGTCAACTTTGTTTATAGAGTTGTGTGTACTCCGCACTTTTTATGATTTTAGTGCTTTTTAATTGATTCTTAAGTGAATTATAAATTTGTACCACAATTGGCAATGGAGGAACTACATTTTGATATTTTGAACATCTGATATCATCGCAATAAAATTAAAGACGACATTATCAAATGAAACGTAGTGGAATCCTATATGTGGATATTTAAAAGTGTGAATTTGATTGACAATTGAGGATATAACATTAAGTTAATGTAGAATGCAAAGCTGATCAGGGATAAGAAGAAACAATATTTAAAACTTCACAGCTTCAAAGTGTTAGATAATAATATATAATACGGTAAAAAGGTAAAAACTATATTTCAAAAACCTTATAAGGAAATGACAATTATCATTTAATTAAAATTAAACCGTGCATTATTCATAATTAAATCGTATATTTCATCGAGTTATTATTACAAATCAATAAACTACAAAACTTAGTCACGTCGCTTCCTCTTATCCCTATCATCCCTACGCTCCGGCTCCTTTCCTTCCTTCCGTTTGCCACCTCTCTTAGCTTGACTCAAGAACTGATCCAAACCGAAAGGATCCTCTTCTTTCTCAAACTGGACAGGCCCAGATCGCGTTGCCTCTCTATTTGTACCACTGAACTCCTTATCGGGGACGAACCTGTAAAAAAACGTCAGAAAAAAGATAACAAACCTTCGGTAATACACCATAACTTTGAAAATATGCAAACCTATTCGTTTTCACCAACGTTTCCAAGTCATCACCATACGTATCCTTATCGATATTCTTGTTCGGTCTGTACAAATGATTAGCCATCGATCCACCCTCCCTCCATGGCTTATCATAAACGTTATAAGCATCCTCGTCGCCATAACCATGACCAAGTCCCTGATTCTGACCAAATAGACGTTGATCAAACTGAGTTTCACTCGACGATTGTCCCTTTGCTGGCATACCAAGTGCAATCTGCTCGGAAATATCACGCTCTCTTTCCCTTTGCAGTTTCGATCGCTTATCGGGAGCAGCACGTGCCAAATTTCTATCACGTGCACGTTCATTATGTCGATCTTTACGCAACGCATCTCGCTCACGTTCCTCCTCGCTCGCCGGCACAGTCTCAGTATGTGTTTTGATTCCTGCACGTTCATCACGAGCCTTCTGAGCCAACGCACGTAAATGTTCCTCCTTCTGTTCCTTCTCTTTCTGTGCCAATTTCCTCTCGAGTTGTGCACGGGTCTCCACACTTTCCCTAGCCTTACGATCAGCAATATACAAAGCTTCGGCGAGTTTGGCGAAATTCTCGTTGATGTGCAGCTGTTGCAAACCGCGGCCATCGGCAGCGAGGCGTTTATCCAAGGGCACGGTGTATCCTTTGGCGTTCTTCCAGTTCGAGATGCACGGCGGTATCTTCCATTCTTTTTGCTCTTTCACTGTGACACGTCGTGTGGGACTGTGTAGAACCGGAGCGTGTGGTGATGGAGGACCTCGGGGAATCTTCTTGTTGATTTTGAAGCGTGGAGGTTCCATGGGATCGACCTGTGCGTCGACCAGGCGAATAACACGTTGTTTGGCACCCGAGTTGAAGGCAGCCCCTTGTTGCGATGGCGTGTAACGGATGAATTCTGCTGGTCCCTGACGTTCTGCACAACGCACTGGCATGGCCGCTGCTATTTTGGAGTTTGTGATCTTCATCAAGGCTTGACGGGTGCGTTCAGTAACATCATCAAGCTCCTCCTGGCTAGGCTTTTCTAGACTGGGGTCTTTTTCATCCATCACCTCAACGGGGAGGAGATCCGATAACTTGGAATAGACAATCTTGTCTTTTGCATGACCTTGCCTTGCAATTGCGTCGTATTTCACCTTGCCTTCAGAATCTAGCTGAACGGCCAGAGCGTTTGAGGTAGATTCTTTGCCTTTCATGCCCATATCCAGAGGATATTGGGCCACATGAATTTCAGGAAATGCACCTCCATCTAAAAATAATAAAAATTATTTCTCTACTTTGGAAGCTCTGCTATCAAATCAGCTCAATAACGTTTGTATAAATGAATCTATAAATACCTCCATAGTCTGAAGGTTGTCTAGGTACCCAACCACGTCTTTGGCCATAAGGTGGAGCGATGGGCAGTGCAAGAACCAACGAAGTAGAGGGTTTCTCAGCAACACGTTCTCGTCTTTCATCATCCCTATCCCAAATGGGTTGGGTAGGTGCAGGTAGGACACTAAAACAAATTTTTAGACAATATTTAAGACTGTGATGAGGTTAGGAGAGGACGTACTTTGCTTACCTTGCCAAATCCATTGCAACTTACTGCAGAAATAAACTCTACAGGTAATTTTACGTTGATATCATGGACTACTATTATAATTAAGCAAAAAGTATTATTTCCGCGCAGTTTAGCGTTGTAAGAATGTTATTCATACATAGTAATCTGTGCGTACATTTTTATTCTACTAAAAGTGAAGTTTTCTGTTTACTTCGCCATTTTCCCCACCTTGGGGATTTTTGTTTTGAAATGGATCGTGCCATTATTTGAATATACTCCAGATTGACAACTATTATTAACATTATTGACGCATGTTTGACAGCAATTTATTTAGTGTTTTTTTTTTATTTGTGTATACGATCCTGCTGATCCTGCAAAAAAAATTATAGTTGAAAAAAACATGATCTGATTGGAAATGTTGACCAAGGTCGCAAATGGCTTATTGGCATTGCCCAAGAATAAACTGCCAACTACCGCACTCCAATATGTTCCCAAATACAAATTTAATAAATTAAACTAAAATTGTTTCTAATATAATATAATATAATAAATTCCTCTACGAATTTCTCACATGTTTCAATTAAAATTGTAACTAGATTAATTCGAGTATATGCCGACAGAACATCATGTTTGCAGGATCTGCATCATCGGAATTCAAGACTAGCTGTGAAACACGTTCGAAAAGTGGTTTGTCCTCTGCCTATGCGACCTGTTTTCCATTAGTTGTCAAGGTTATGAGGGTCAGTATAAAATGATTATTTTTTTATATGATTATTAAGTTTTATAAATGATTATATTTTATATAAAAACCTAGGTATAGTAATTTGTGAACATAATCATCGGAATCCAGAATCAGTAAATGAATTGCCGTCAAACATGCGCGAAAAGTGTTCTCAGACCTTAGTATTTGCTTATTAAATGATTATTTTGATTTGTGGAGCCTTAAAAATGAACAAATACTCATATTAGTTTTATAGTTTTGACATTTTAGCTTTGGAAATCGATTAAAAACAGGTTATTTAGCTTAATAAACCAAAACAACGGTGAAAATAGCCAGATCACAACCGTGGGGAATTTATAAACATATTTTAACTATCAAATTAATAATGATATTAAATATTCTGTAGTTAGTGTATCAATAAAAACAAATGTTTTTCTTCTCAATTCACTGTTGTTGCAGGGTGTTGTTATCGGTATTTTAACCTAACTTATTTGTCTAAACCGGTTATTTGAAACACCTCTTAAGTTGGTACTCCTGATTCTACATTTGGGTGACGCACCTTTTTCTCCTGTATCGATATGTGGATAAAGTAGCGAGCGTCCATTTTGTGCGGTATCGATTTGGCAAGTAAGGTAACTACAATTCGACACTAAATGCAGGCGGTCAAAGCTACCGTATTTATCAACATTCGGCGTTCTGTATTCAAACAGAAAAACAACGGTTGTCGTTAGAAACCGGCGGCGAACAAATGAAAACTTACAGCCGGAAGAAGACGGACGAGCCGGAGGAAGTCATCCTCGACCTCAACGAACTGTGTCGGTTATGCATGAACAAGGAGGATCAATTGGTATCACTTTTCGAAAATGACGACCAAGTACCGCTTACCCTTCGTATTATGGCATGCGTTTCTTTGGAAGTACGTACTTTAAGTTCTTAGTAGTAATAATAAATCTTGCATAATACATTCTTAAATAATCACATTTTTAGGTCATTGAAGGTGATGGACTTCCTAGTAAAATTTGCCATCCCTGCAAGTATCAACTGGAAAAATCTTATACATTTAGAAAGAAATGTGAGAGCTCTGACACAAAGTTGAAACAGCATCTGAAGAGCCTTCAAAAGAAGTTTCCAGAGATTGGCATAGAGTTTAAACCAAATGCTCCGATTGTTAAGATTGATCAAGATGAAGTTAGAGTACAGGAAGACGTTGAGGAAATGACTACAGAGAATGATTTAGCTGGAGTTACACAGGTTGCGTATATTGCCCCAGAACCAGAATCAGAGACTCTTGATAACATCACATTACCAACAGAGGATGAAATCCTTCAAGAAGATAAGACAAAGTTTAAAAAATCTGACGTTGATGGTGATAACTATTATGTGGTTGAGACAGGTGAAGGTGAGGGCGTTACTGAGGTCCAACAGGATGAAGATTCCCAACCCGAGCCGATGATGGAAGATCAAGAATTAGATTTTATCGCTGAAGCTGTGAAGAGCACTCTAGCTTCCCATCCGGATCTCAATCTTACTGGAGAACTCCAGATGAAAGTCGAACAGGAACCCGGTAAACCAACGCAAGTATCGGTAACCACAGAAGATGGCTCTGTAATCGTTCTGGAGCTGATGCATGACGATCCGGATAATCCTATAATGCCAAACCAACAGCAGGATGAAGATGATGAGTCGATTGTGAATGATGACGGTGAGTTAAAGGTATTCCAGTGTCCTTCATGTCCGAAGTCTTTCGCGAGGCGTATTCAACTACGTCGTCACAGCTCGGTGCATATGCAACAACGTGGATTTAGTTGTGGGATTTGTGAAAAATGGTTCCCTACTCGGTCCGCACTCATTAGACATGAACGGATACACACTGGTGAACGGCCCTTCCAGTGTGAGATGTGTCAGAAGAGTTTCGCACAGAAGGAGATTCTGTTCAGACACATGATGACGCATACCGGGGTGAAGCCATATAATTGTCCACATTGCTATAAAGGTTTTACGCAAAAAGAGCCATTAAAGGCACATTTGAAGACGCAACATCCACATGCTGGAACTACTGATGTGCTTCAGTTGCATTATTGCACATTGTGTCCGAAAGTGTTTTGTCATGCTTCCGGCTTGAGTCGACATTTAGTGACGCACACGGGGAAGACTTTCAAATGTAGAGAATGCGATAAGAGTTTCAATGATAAGTCTTCCTTGCGTAGGCATATTCGACAGTGTGGACATCAGGAATAACTGACGACTTATATATAACGGTTTATATAATTTTGAATATTGGCATATGCTTCTTGTATGTTAATTTGCATTATTCATTTCATGGTATGACGATTGGATAGAGAATTTTGAATTTACAAACGCGTAAAATTTATATTAAAATTGATTGTGTAATACGAAAAGTGTTTTTCTTCGAAATACATTGCATTCAATTCATAAATCATATAGGTGTACATACACTCGTATAAAAAATACATTGAACGCCTACATATTTCACAATCTATTTAGGGTAATTAACAGGGGTTTATCCCCTGAGTATGTTAATCGCTTATAAAGTTGCTGATGGTTGCCGATCCTGAATTATGTTTGAGTTTATTATTGTATTTAATTATAAATTGGTGTTTTTCAATAATTTCCAAACAAAACGGTTTTCACCGACTCTGCCAGTACGATCTAATAGTTTGATTAGATAAAACACAAGTGGTGATTTTCGATCGGAGCGATTTTTAGGCGATTCAGGTAAGTTTGCACCGCTGCTAAAACAGCAAGACTCGATTGTCGCCGTGTATTTTATGTATCCATTTTAAATGTAAGATCATATAGGCCGAATTCTGAGTCACCGATGTTGGGGCCGCCTTGCGTTCGATCGACGGCTCAAATACTCGCTAGTTATACTAACTCCAATTATATCGTACCACATTTAGGGATTCCTTCGTAGGCTTTATTATATCCAACACGAAATGTTACGTGGCTTATATGCATTGCGATACATTTGACGACTAACAAAGGTAGTTTGATATTGCAAAGTGCGCCAAAATATATAGGGTTATCATTTCTAATTTAAATTTCTGAAAATATACATATAGTATATTTTTACATTCAGAATAATAATGTGCCTTATTTGTGAATGTTTTGTGTCGACAGGCGCTAGAATACGTGAGCATTTGTGCTTCTAAATCCCTCTGGATATCCTTTCATAAATAGACTCAATTTTAACAGTCATTAAAAATTCATCTCGGCCATTATTCGGAAAAAATATTGCGGGTGTTAGTGGCAAGTTTAATTCTGAATCGATTAATATATGATTTGTATACAGAGGAATGTAGAATATATAAATAAAAGTGCGATCTTTATGAGAAGTCATATCAAGTCATTTTCAGACAGAGATAATGTCACCGTTATTAGACTCAACTTTCAAGAGTTCTAACATAGGTCCTAGGTAATCAAATGAAAAATTGTACATCTAGAAATAAGGGAAATGTGAATAAAACAGGAATGTTTCATACCAGTCGTTTCTTGACGTCAGTGATGTTAGTGTTTGTTATTAACTCAAATTCAACGATATATAACTTCATTTCTAATCATGCAATCAAGATATTATTACAAGAGAGAGCTGAAAATGTTATTCCGAGTCGAATGGTATATGATTTGTATATATTAGAGGAAGGTAAATATAAATGAAAGTGAAATGTTAGAATTTCAAGTCATTTTCTGTGAGTCGTTATTAGATTCAACTTTCAAGAGTTATAGTATCGGGCATAAGTAATGAAATGAAAACTTGTCCTAGGAGTTTGAAGATATTTTCACAGTGAATTGATTGGTGTCTGATTTAATCCTAGCTGTAAGGGAAATATGAGAAAAATGGAAACCCTAAAACTAGACATTTTTTTGATGAAAAGACTTTTTTATACGATGTTTATCTCATTAATTACCCAACATTTAGGCAAAAATATGTGGATATCAAAACAAACTATATTTAATGAGTAATCTATCCATACAAGAATGGGCATTCTATATCATGCAGATTAGAAAATATTTTAGAACAAACTTTGAATTTCACGTTTTAGTTCCGCATTTTGCCGCTACTTGGTACTGGTCGCGAAGAGAGAAATGA
Source organism: Mimaenictus wilsoni (assembly GCA_027575185.1). Lineage (NCBI taxonomy): Eukaryota > Metazoa > Arthropoda > Insecta > Coleoptera > Staphylinidae > Mimaenictus > Mimaenictus wilsoni. The sequence goes on along the minus strand of JAODAC010045972.1, from coordinate 9,084 downwards.
GTATCATCGACATACAGAAAACTTTAACAAGCAGGGACTGTTTTACAAGATTGAATTTACATGGTGAAGAATGTACATTGTGCGTATATGAAATTATTCTGCAATAATATGCATATATGAAATTATTCTGGGTTCTTCTAGGTCTATTAATTTGTTACTAGATGGTAGATAGCCATCATAGCAAGTATAGGAAATCTTGTTGGGTAAATTCAACCAAAAGAGTTCGAAACAAGTAACATATTTCAGTATTTCCCTGGAATATGATTAATTCTTTATATTCTTTAACCATGATTCCTGATTGTATTGGTAAATACAATTTGAGTACACCGTACTCAAAGCATGCGACACAAATCAGACTTCATAAAAGCCAACTCTTAGAAATTGTAACCTTCGACAGATCCAAAGAAAATGGATTGAATAATTTAGTTCAAATCAATCTGTAGATTTCTGTTTTACCATGAACTTGATTAATATTATTCCGTTCATACATACGATTCATATTCCTCTTAACGTGTATAGCAGCGCCCTCAATGCACGGAATACAAACTAATCTTCCTGCGAGCTCGCAGAAATACAAACCATACTCGGCGCTCGTCGCTCGCCGGCACAGTTGTCGTGCAGACGTACGCGTCGTGAGCAGCGCGATATTTGCCCCAACCAGCCAACGGTCGGCGCCAGTGCTAGTGTGCAGCAGGTTGTGTGCGAGGCGAGCGTGAGCGGTTGGCGCGTGTGCAGGACAGGACGAGCGTGTGCTTACTGGGTGTGTGCGTGCATGCCGTGAGTGTGTATCTCAGCCCTGCTGGCCAGTGTGCGTGCGTGTGTGTCGGTGTAAGTCCAGCGGGCGCGCAGGAACAGGATAGACCACCGCGTCGAACCGTACGCATAACTCGCGAAAATCCGTGTGTGCAGTGCGTGAGCCCGGCCCTCTCGGACCAAACAACGACGGTCCCATTGCGAACGAGACCCGCCACGAGTAAGTAGACGGACCTACACGCCACGCCAACGGGCCCGACGGTGGTTTCACGACGTTGGCCTCATGACGGCGTTCAAACACGCCATTTTCTAAAAAAATACAAATCCACGAGCCGGCACATCGGCGTGCCGCCATCGACTCGCTAACAAGTGTCGGTATTTGTTGAATGGACTTGCATTCTATTGTCTAGTCTAGACACGAACCGAAATTGTATTCACCAGTTTCGGGATTTTGTTTTGCAGTAACTTTAGTAATTTTTATTCAATTGAAAAATGACACTTCAGGAATGAAACTGATATTTGCTTTCTAACTTGACTTTTAAAATCTTCCTATATAGGTCTATATAGCCCAAGTATGTTAATTTGATTTATATTCCTTGAATATGGGGACGGTAATTAAATTACTGTTTGTACCGAATAAAAAAGGTGGAATAGCGCAAAAGCATTTCTCAAATTTTGTTACTGTTTGTTTAGGCCAATTAGCACGTTACGGTTGATTGTGACGTGGATTATTTACGTTAGTGCGTGTGTGTGCCTGATAGCATTGACTGATCTCTTGTTCTATTTGCAGGTTGATCGTTTTGCATACGTAAGAGGCATTGGACGTCGTAAAACATGGCGCCAAAGTCGGTAAGTACCCTTTTCTTCCCTCTTGTATGATTATCTTTAAAGGAATTCCTCATAGTTTTTGGGGACTGCTTTAATACAGTATTAAATTGGAAGCGAATTTAGGTTCGGGTACCATTCAAGTAGTAGAATCTAAAAAAAAACGTTGGGTCATCAAACGTTGAAGTTGATCCAACCACTTGTTGGACGTGACTCGACGCATTGCAGATTGCGTATGCCGAATGCAATTGAAGCAGTAGATAGAAGATAGAATAGATAGAAGAGTCGAGGAGGTGTGTGTGTAGAGGTATAGTAGACGATGTGTAGATGGGTTTGGTGTGTCTGTTGGCGTTGTGCAACGTGTACGTTGCCGGCGTGTTGTTGTTCATTGGCTGAGGCGCTACCGCGCAGCCGATTTGAATTTTGCTGCGTCCGCTCTGCTGGTGCTGCTAGTTGTGTTCGCTGCGTTGCTGAATGAGGACGGGGCTCTCTCACAATCAGTTGGTATGGTCTTTCCATACACCGGTTTGTTGAAGAGCGCCAAACAAGCGGGGCCCGGTCTGGCAGGCTTCTCTACTCGTGGCTGTCGGTGTCATGTGTGGGGATGAGTGGAGTCTGCCTATACGTGCTTGACCTTTATGCCCGAATGCATCGGCTTTGAAATTCTTTGATAGTCTCTTTAGGTTATTCGAACTGTAAAATTTTACTATTTTACTCCCGAGTAGAACTTTTATTTTTAATGTAACAAAGAAAATACTTTTCTAGTTGCATTTTTATTCAAAAATAACATAACTTAATTCAATTAGAAACTATAAGAAGTTAGTAGATTGATATAAAGTTAGCAGTAAGCTTTACAGGTAGGAATAATTTCCCATTGACCAGTGTATATATCATTGATTTATTTATTGTCCAGTTGCAATGGCGATTGATTGTCTACATTTTGCAATGTTAGCTGCAAAGGTATTATTATGATCAATTAATATATTATCATCAATCAATATATTATGATCAACATCAATATCAAAAATTATACCATGTTAACCACAATTGCCAAGAAGAGGATTACAGATTAGATCTTTTTTGAAATAGGATCACAATCAACCACAATATGAATGGTAAACGGTTATTTGAGTCAGTGATATTCCATAAAAAATTATGAGCTACAATTGAGGATGGGAGCGGGGAGTACTACACTATGATCCATGCACAAAATTCTATATGCTTGCCTGTATACATATGCCTGTATATATATGCCTGTATATATATGCCTGTATATATATGCCTGTATATATATGCCTGTATACAACGTTTTGTGTCAATCTGTCAAAAAATCGATTGTGTGTAAATTTCAATTTAAAATATCAATCAAGATTTGTATCATGAAACTAAATTCATTGTTGGACAAATATTTACAAAAATATGTCTTGAATATAGTGCGATCTGTCGCTAAATGGCTGGAGCAAGAGAGAAAAGGTCTTATGAGAAATCATAATCAAGAAGAAACTCCGGATAGAGTCAGATTTCAATGGCGATCCTTCTATGGGAGCTTATTTTCAAGAAACCCCGTTATGCCAACAATAAAAATGTCCCTCTGTGAGGCATGCGCCCCATGTTAGAAAACACTGGTTTAAATTATGACTATTGTTAAGATCCGCGTTTTGTGACGAGGCGACGGTGTTATGCAAGTACACGTTGCAACTGTGAGCACACGCTGCAATTTAATGCCGTTCATGGCCGTGGATTTTTCTACACGTAACTAATGAGTGCCCGTAAATTTATGGCGTGCTGACTGACGTATCATCAGTTTGTGTCATCGTTTGTCGAAGGCGAGGTAAGAGGGAGGTTAAAGGACGCTGCGGCGGCCAGTATATGCATTTGCCGCGAGAATAAACGGTAGGTGCGCTCACTTTTATGTCAGTTAATTTGAAATAATTGCTGTGTACGATCGACAAACGAAGGAATTACAAACAGGTATAATGATAATTGAAAATTATGAACACTGTGCGTTGTCAAGCTGGAGGTGGAAAGCATCTAACGCAGTGGTAGCGAAGAACCTATGTCCCATGGGCCAGTGACTGCCACATAAGCTTTTGAATGACCCACGATTGCTAGGCAACCACAAGGAGCGGGGTATCTCTCGGGTTTAATTATTTGACACATGCTCTCAGGCAAATATTGCATTGGTAGTATTTTTTGCGATTCGGGAGGGCAGGGTCGCCCCGTTGCCATTGGTTAGCGGCGTCCATGGTCATACACCGATGTAGTGTATTAACTTCGTAGAATCGGCTCCAGGATCAATATTTCCTCCTTCTGAATCTATGAGATGAACAACAACACGAGAGTTTGGGAAACTATATGACGAATATGAGTCATGGATGAATTGTAGTAAACTTCTTATATTTGCGAGTATGTTTTTTTCTATGAATTGTTGTAATGAATGTTTTGAGAATTATTTGTACATTGCATTGTTTTGATATGTATTTTTTGAAGATTTTGGTTGTATGCGAAAGTAATATGTAGAAATTGTTTATTGTGAAATCTTCAGTTTATTCAATTAATTGAGGCCTTTATTCTTTGTAAACCTAATGAAATTTTAATTAAATTTAAATAACAATAAGTAGATATAAAAAATACAGCGGGATCGGTACTTAGAAGCAAGCCTCTCGTGAATGAACCTTACAACATCTTAGGTGGTAACCCATCCACTTCCTCGGCTAAAAAGAAGTTCTTGCCAAGGCGGTTAAATCTCAAACCTTTCGCTGACTTGCACGAGCAGATTATGTGCTCGGACGTCTCTGCATCCTCGTGACGCAGCCTGCATGCTTCATTGGACTCCTTTCCCATCTTTTTCAGGTGGTACCTTAGGATGCAATGACATGATATGAGTCCAGTGAATGTTTTTAAGTCGTCCCGTGATAGTTCGAGTACCTTTGCATTATTGTGAGGTTTTAGTAGACCTCATCGGTACTTAGTCAGATATTTATGGCTAATTAGGTAACGATTATAGTGTGTTTCAATTGTTTTTACCGTAATTGTTTCTGCCATCTGACCTTATTATTATTTATATTTTAAAGGCTATCGACCCCTTTGAGTCTTTCCGCCATCCATCTGACAATAACATAACTTCCACAAAACATTCGTATCTTGGTTTAGGATATATATTATGAATTTAATCGTTAATAAACGATTTAATTTTTGTTTTGTTTGAGTACCGAGCATCGACTACTACGGTCATTAGCTCTATTCAATTCTTTTTCAATGTAATCAGTCATATTAGAGGCTAATACTATTGATAAGAAGAAGACTTCACTTTACTATGCGTCCCCACCGAGAATCGAACCTGGGACCTCATGGGTCAGTAGCCATAGACCAGACCACTGCGCCATCTGGCTGGACGTTTTGTTATTATCAATGGAAAATGTATCCATTATGTTATCTATATTTAATTATTAAAGAAATGTATTAATACATTTATCTTTTAATGGTAAACATTGCATTTGAATGTTCTATACGTGCCTTGCGCAAATTACGGACACTTCATCCAAACCGAAATTCAAACTAACTCAATGCCACAGATATCAACGGAATTTAGCAGACGTAAAATGAAACTAGGCACTAATTATACTAGAGCAAGACGATGCAACACCCAAGCATTATCATTAAATAACTTTAACCATGTATCATGGTCTAGGATTTAACGCTGTACATGAATGAACATGGGCTTGGCAAATACCAAACGCGCATTATATACGTAGGGTCTACGGTTCAAGTCCGTGCTAAAATGTGTTTTTTTCTTCTTCATCGCTGCCATGCACAACTTTTAAATTGCACAAAAATCAACGTAATATACCTGAAGGCAATGGGAATAATTCCCCTAAAACCCGATTTAAGTCCCCCACATACTTCCATTTGATTATTAAGTTCCTGCAATGGTTCTGTACAAATATAGTACAACTCTAATATATACATGCATTTTGCAGTAGCTTGCCTAATGGCCACCGACGTTCGATAGGACGCCAACCGCGGATCACATAGGTTCTACGCGAATTCTATTTTTTTTTGTTTGTATCGTTCATATCTATAAAACCAAATCGTTAAAATTTTCCCGATAAAACTTTTGCGAACATAAAACATGCTATAACTGTGCTAAACATATATAATTTCTCCACGACCAATGAAAAAAGCGTTTGTCTCACTTAATTGCTCACGACAATTCAATGCTACCCGACGAACAAATATCGAACATTGCGTAACGTATATGTGTTTGCCGGACAATTAACAGTGTTAATAGCTTCAACACACGTTTGCACAGAAAAACACACGCCGTCGCCGGCAACGCCGACAAACCTTAACAACCGGTGTAATTTTCTCGTCTATTTGATATGACTCATTAATTCTTGATTAATTTATTGCATGTGATTGTATTGTATCTGTATAACGGTATATTTTTATGCACAATTTTTTTTGACATTTCTACACGTTATTTGCACGGTCCGGTCCCGATGATAAAACAAATTATTTCTGTTTTACAGATGAATGTCCGCGTGACGACGATGGACGCTGAGCTGGAGTTTGCCATCCAGGCGACTACCACCGGCAAGCAGCTCTTCGATCAGGTGGTGAAGACGATCGGCCTGCGGGAGGTGTGGTTCTTTGGGCTGCAGTACACCGACTCCAAGGGCGATCTGACGTGGTTGAAACTTTGGAAGAAGGTAGGACACAATTTTGTGTGCTTATGCTATTTGATGATAACCTATGCAACTTGTATGTATATAACTTTACTCTATACGGACGTTGCTTTATGGTGTTGGAATCTATCGAAGTTTTGCAGGTCTTTCTGACGGCAAATAATGTTTCATTAAAATTTAGCATTTAAAGTAAATACGTTGATGTTGTTAAAAACTAATTTATAGCGACAAATGAGTTAAATAAAGTGAAGGTGAATCAGCTTCTTCGACTTCTGCTATCGCGTTTGTCAAAAATGTTATCATACAAGTTGCATAGTTATTATTTTCCTTATCTATTAATGGTACCACTAACCAAACTGTACAAAAACGCTAGAGAATAACTAATACCGTGACAACTTACAAGGAGAGTGTTCCAATTGTCCTCCACCAAATTGAATGAAACTTTTTGTACGTGTAGTACATTGGAACACTTTTCTTGTTAGTAACAAAACAACAATTAGACGTTATGTAAGCCAGCAAATTGATAGTATTGATCTGTACACATGTACTTATTATTGATGAGTCATATAGGTCTTACAATAAATAACATTAGTTAATGATATAAAATTGCCGTTAACATGTAATTTACACTTTAGCTATTTGGCCAGACCTTGAATGCGTTAGAAATACATATTTTAATGCTAAAAATGTCATTTTACTTGCAATTAGATGTTTAAGTCCATTTTTATTTTAAATATGTACATATTCCGTTTTTAGAGCTAGTTAAAATATTTTTTTCCAAGGTTGTTGTAAAAAGAGAGTTTTAAAAGGATTTGAATTAATGCTGCAGAAGTTGCTTCCAACGAAAGAGAAATGCAATCGGTGATTGGCAACGATTCTCGTGAAAGTGCGCACACTTGTTTCAATTCAATGCGAACAAGATGCGCTTCACGGTGAAAAGTTTGTAAAAAATGTGTAACTGGATGGGATGCCAGGCGGCCTTGTTCGCAAAAGCGCGGCATTGAAATGCAATTTCGATTGGTCGTCTCTCTCTCTCTCTCTCACATACACACACACACACACGACAACATATTTCCATGTTTTTTTTACATATGACTGTCTCTTGCGCAAATACGACTGCTGGTCGAGATCGATGCATCCATCAACTCCGTATGTGTGGTGATTGGGATTGTCGATTGTGCCTAATTCGGTTGGAGAGTATTTAGAAACGGATGCTGATGCGTCGCTGGCAAAGGCGTGATCGGTGACTCCAGCAAGTCTACTCTCACTTGTGGGGATATGCTTGGGAGTTGCGTTGCTTCTCGAATGAAACCTTGGAAAGTGGCGTGTCGAACGTGTTTAGAGAAAAAAGCGACGCAACAACCGGTGCCGGAGTACGAATCAATTATGCTGTGGTACCTGTGCTCTCTGAGGATGGAATTGGAATTTCTGCGATACATGATCCGAAGAAACAGTGACTCGTTTTACTAAAGCATTTAACGTTAATTCGTAATGTAATGTATGTTTTCGTTTGATGGTTATGATGCCAGTTTTTGGATTTTACAAACTTTTCAATGTCAAAGACGTTTCTATTTCCATGGAAGAAAATCAGACAATTTGGCCAAGTAATAACGGTACTTTATATGGTTATAAGGTATTTTTCTAGCGTTGTCGTTTTAATATATGAAATAACAATTCTCTATAGTAACTGATAAATGATTTCGATGCTAAAACTTGTTCTATTGAACAGTAACAAAATGAAAACACCTGAGACATTGGTGATTGATATTAAGTATACTAATGTGGGTTGTACCTACTACATACTATTAGTTTTGTTAAATTTACCCAGCATCGACTACTGGGGTGATTAGCTCTAATCAATTTCATTTCAATGAAATTAGTCTTATTAAAAACTCATGACTATTGCTTGGAAGAATTCATTTTGTTCGGTAACCGCCGACATTTGCTCTCGAGTCTTCCTGGTTAGACATTGATTAAACCGCTGAGTCAGTTTTGCGTTTTCTGAATGTGAGTTTCTCGGTCTGAATGTCGCAGTCCACTATGGAAAATATTACGTTTGGGTCGTTTATATATGTCGGGGGTTCCCTATGGAAATTTTTTGACCATTGTCACTCGGTGACCCGAGGGTCTTTATTGTCCCACGCGTATCTACGTTTACGTTTTTTAATAATGCCATGGGAAAACGCAAAATTATAAAGTGCGAGCTTTCAGTGAACTAGACAAATTGAATCATGTCTTAGGGATCGAAATTGTACCAAATGTCTACGGGTGTATACTAGGCTCAATATTGTATGAAGGGAAAGATTATAACATTTTGAACTTGGTCAACGTAGAGAGATCAAAATTTATTATTTCTCTTCCGACGTGCAACTTTCGCGAATCCTTAAGCGACGTAATCAATATTTTCGAAAATAGAAGATTTGAACATAAAGATTGAGACTTGAATGCATAAATTACAGGCGCATAAATTATTTTTGTGCTGTTTGTCTTTCAAAGAGGGCTTTAGATGTTGATGCTAATTTCATTTCGAAACAAACTAGACGGGATATACTTTCACTATATTGTATTTCAAATATTTATTAAATATAATGAAACTAGTCCTATTGTATGCAGCTATTTTTTGTCATTCTTGGTATGATTTTTCAAGTGCTCTTTTAGTTTCTCAAATAATTTTCCAATGGCCGCAAAGCAAACGCAAAAATCGCGGACTTGTACAAGTGAAAAACGGATGACGGATGATGGATGGGTTAAGCATGTGTGGATATGGTGTGTTAGACGAGGGAAAAGTCAGTGGAGAGAGAATAGAAGAATGGTATAC
>JAODAC010045961.1:0-10740 GCA_027575185.1 Mimaenictus wilsoni | reverse complement strand
TTCACAGCTGTATTCTTCAACCTGCAGCTGCTCTCTTTTACAATAACAACGTTTATAATATCAATTCCAAACTTTTTGTCGATTTATAATAATTTTCTACGACACACTTTTCTGATTTCCCACTTTATCCAATTCTGCAGGACGTCTTTTATTGCAAAAAACGAGAAAAGAAAATTACTTGACTTTAATTTTGCTTTTGCTTATGTAAGATTTTATGGAAATTAGCATGGGGTGAAATACAAATGCCAATAACTTTGAATCAAATAACGTTCATTCAAATCCGTGTTGGACAATTGAGACACTCTCCTGGTAAGTTCACAGCTGTATTCTTCAACCTGCAGCTGCTCTCTTTTACAATAACAACGTTGTTGTGCAACCCACAACACTTAATTCACATGATACAAATCACAATAATGACATGTAATACAAATACATAATAAATATAAATGCAGGCTGAAGGACCAGTATGGTCGATGGCCAGGTCTCAGAACCAAAAATATATATTTTTTTTATAATTTAAGACTTTGATTTTTGTTTTAATTTTTCAATTTCAAATATGTTCAAAGAGGTATAAGGAAAATGAAACAACGATTTGAGAAAAGAAACTTATGAATGTTCTGACTTTTATACTATGCTAGTGGAGTTGTATCAATTTGAAATAAAATATTTAGTGATATTGTTGTGAATTGGAGGCCGGATGCAATGTATGGATTATTTCTAAGTTTCGCCACTTAGAAAAGCAACCACTTGGTCTGGGGTATCTTAACAAGGGAGTTAATACGAGTGTCGAAACTCTAACCCAACCAATGTCTACCAAGTTATCACCAGGACTGACTATATTTTTTCAAAGACCAAAACAAGTTTACAATTTTCCTACTATATACAAATCTACACATGGGGATGGGGAGACGAACTACCACTTGTGTGCATCTGGCATCGATACATTAACTTGAAGAGTTTTATCATGTGTACAAAAAATCACTATGGGAGATGGCTAAGTTAAATACATTTTCTTGAAAGCAAAGACTCATCTGAACAATACTACGATGCCATCAAACTCCTACTTTCTTGTCCTAATATTGAATACACAGAAACAGACATCTACTGAAAACAAAAATTACGAAAAAGCAACAACAACTACTTTTAGCTCAGCTGTAAAAACTCTAAACAACACGAATATAATAAACATTCAACCAAAATTCACACGTTAATTAAAATTTCAATCATTCGTATCACAAATTTACAATAAATATGAAAAATAATCACGCACACAACAATATTTTGAAGTTTATCGTTTAAATGTATAAAAAAGTATAGGCCAATAAATGTTCCTTATTCCTTCCTACAATATTTTAAAGATATAAAATGTCATTTATTCACATGTTAGTATTTCTAATTAATTTTAACATTTCAACTTTTGCTCTCCTTGTCCAGAGCAGCAGGGTTGAGTAAGTTGCGCCCCGCGAAGCATTTCAATTGAGCTTGAAATGATACAGGAATATGGAACGACAGAAGGCAGTCCTTCTTTTCATAAAACGCCGATCCATGAGTGGCCCGACAAAAAAAAATCTTCATATCTATCATAATCATCAGATAATCTATCATACAAAAAAGTTGCTCTCCCCCTGGTCTAGAGATTTTCAAGAAAATGATCCGAAAAATTAATTAAATAAATTATAGATCTTTTATAATTTACTCATATTTCGGTTTTGAGGTCTTTTTCAAGTCTAAGGATTCATGTCTGCCAACTAATTGCAAAAAGATATAAACTATTGATTTAACAAGGTCATTCGAAATCTGGTAATAAAATCAAATCAAAATTTATGATAGCCCCCTTTATCATAAATGATGATTTCTATGAAATATATGATTTTTTATCAATTTTTCAAACTTTATAAGAGTAAAATGAGACAGGAATACGGAACGACAGAAGGCAGTCCTTCTTTTCATGAAACGCCGATCCATGGGTGGCCCGACAAAAAAAATCTTCATATCTATCATAATCATCATATAATCTATCATACAAAAAGGTTGCTCCCCCCTGGTCTAGAGATTTTCAAGAAAATGATCCGAAAAATTAATTAAATAAATTATAGATCTTTTATAATTTACTCATATTTCGGTTTTGAGGTCTTTTTCAAGTCTAACGATTCATGTCTGCCAACTAATTGCAAAAAGATATAAACTGTTGATTTAACAAGGTCATCCGCAATCTGGTAATAAAATCAAATCAAAAGCAAATCAAATTTTATGATAACCCCCTTTATCATAAATGTTGATTTCTATGAAATATATAAATTTTTATCCATTTTTTCAAACTTTATAAGAGTGAAATGAGACAGGAATACGGAACGACAGAAGGCAGTCCATCTTTTCATGAAACGCCGATCCATGGGTGGTCCGACAAAAAAAAATCTTCATATCTATCATAATCATCAGATAATCTATCATACAAAAAAGTTGCTCTTCCCCTGGTCTAGAGATTTCCAAGAAAATGATCCGAAAAATTAATTAAATAAATTATAGATCTTTTATAATTTACTCATATTTCGGTTTTGAGGTCTTTTTCAAGTCTAACGATTCATCTTTTCCAACTAATTGCAAAAAGATATAAACTGTTGATTTAACAAGGTCATCCGCAATCTGGTAATAAAATCAAATGCAAAACAAATCAAAATTTATGATCATATTTTTTTTTTATTATCATAAATGTTGATTTGTATGTAATATATGAATTTTTATCAATTTTTCAAACTTTATAAGAGTGAAATAACTAGAAAACGATTTTTGCACGAAAATTTTATTTACACAAAACTTTGTGCAAGCCTGCAAAATAAATCCGACCTAGGGGGCCCCCTTCTCAGCTGATTCTAGCCGGTGTGTGTGTGTGTATTCATACCGTGGCAACAGCTGCTCAAACAGCTGACTCGCAGGAACCTGAACCTGCTCAGGTCGCTCGTCGCGCGCGTGGCGCAAGCGAGCATACACGAAACGAAATCCATGTGCAGAAGCAGTGCGAACGTAGCAGGCAGACAAAGCACAGTAACCAAGCCAGCCAGCCTGGCGATGTTCTCGCGTTTTGTCACACTTCCCCTCCTCTCGCACCGCGCCTCACACCCCCTCTCGGGCACGTATTCAAACGGACTCAACGCGTGCGCACACACACACACATTCAACCACGCAGCAGACTTGCAGCCAGCAGCTACACACAAGCGCAGCAGACATCAAAGAAAATCCTGCTGTTCGGTTAGAGTCGGCGCCGACACGAACAGCAGCAGAGGCTAGGCAAGGCAGCAGGCGGGCCAGCCGATCAGCTGTACAGGGTCAGGATTGTCAGTTGTGCTCTGATCTCTCGGTGACGGTGACGGACCGTTCCAGCAATAAAAAGAAACCCACTCAATATACACAGCATAGAAATTTTGTAAGTTTTTGCTGATTTTAAAAGCCAAACTGATTTCAAACTTCGCATCGTTGATATTTAAACGCAAATAGTAAAAGTGACAAAGCCCAAAATGTATTTTGGGTGTTATTACTATGTAAAACAGTGTCTAGCAACAGGAAAATTGGAAAGAATTGTGTGGATATATATATATATATATATATGTGTGTGTGTGAGTGTGTGTGTCGAGTGAGTGATTGATTGGCTGCGTCGTCGGTTGTTTGAATCGTTATTGTTGTGGCTGTTCGTCGTGTGCATGATGATGTAGTGTGGTTTAGCAGGAGGAATTAAATCGCTAACAATAAGCAAATGAAGTAGAAGTAGACGCAGACGGGAAACGGGGAGAAAGAAGCGAAAGCGCTGATTTAGCATTGAACCACTGCCGGTGGTTGGTTGGATATTTGTCGTGTCGATATTCACCGACATTACTTTTTTTTCTGTTTCATCGACGATTTTCTTGAGTAATTTTTCTGCTAATGACCCCTCTCAATAAAAGGTTGAAAATTCAAGGACAAGGAAATCAAAGTGATTTGAATTTATACATTATGACATTGTCAGAAGTAACATTCTTAGTATAAATTTCAAATCACATTGAATTAATTACAATGTTTTAATAATAATAATAAATAATAATAATAATTTTGAAAATAAGGAGTTGCATAATTCTTCAACAATTTTATTCCAAGGAAATCTTCGTTTAAAGCAGTGTATCCCGGTGTTTCGCTGGATACCCGATGAAGACTCAAGATCGAGTTTAATCAATGAAAAATCTGACGTGCAAAAAGACAAGTTTCCCGAAAATGACTAGTTTTAACGGACTAGTTTTTACATTTTATTTCATATTTCCCAAAAGCCTATAATTAAAATTCATGCACCAATCGATAGAGTATGAAATTCACTACTAACTCCTGCAATACTTTTTCGTTAGTTACTTAGAATTGACATTATAACTGATAAAAGTTCAGAACAAATATAAATATTTTTTAATATTAAAACAATATGATACATAGAGAGGGAATAAAAAAATGAAAAGTGCCAAGGGCCATGACACAAAAAGGTATATTTAATAATATTACAATAATTTCACTATTTTTAAAATATCAACAAGTTATGGAATTTTGAAAAATCGTTTTTTTTTAAATTCGTGCATTTTTTGCGTTGTTTTTTTTCTCTCTCCCGAACACTTCATAGATATTGCCAGAAAATACACCGTATTTTTTTGCAGGAATTATGTAATGTTCATCTACTTAACCATCTTAATCATCTTTTCAGTAGTATAAAGCTTTTGGTTCTACTTTTCTTTCAAATATGCAATGTTTAGTTACAAAAGCCATACAACAAATATCCCGAAAATGACTAGTTTTAACGAACTGGTTTTTACATTTTATTTCATATTTCCAAAAAGCCTATAATTAAAATTCATGCACCCATCGATAGAGTATGAAATCTGCTACTAACTCCTGCAATACTTTTTCGTTAGTTATTTCGAATTGACATTATAACTGATAAAAGTTCAGAACAAATATAAATATTTTTAATATTAAAAGAATTTGATACATAGGGAAGGAATAAAAAAATGAAAATTGACACCAAAAGGTATATTTAATAATATTACAATAATTTCACTATTTTTAAAATATCAACAAGTTATGGAATTTTGTAATCGTTTTTAAAAAAATTCGTGCATTTTTGGCGTTGTTTTTTTTCTTCTCTCCTGAACACTTCATAGATATTGCCAGAAAATACACCGTATTTTTTGCAGGAATTATGTAATGTTCATCTACTTAACCATCTTAATCATCTTTTCAGTAGTATAAAGCTTTTGGTTCTACTTTTCTTTCAAATATGCAATGTTTAGTTATAAAAGCCTTACAACAAATATCCCGAAAATGACTAGTTTTAACGGACTAGTTTTTACATTTTATTTCATATTTCCCAAAAGCCTATAATTAAAATTCATGCACCAATCGATAGAGTATGAAATCTGCTACTAACTCCTGCAATAATTTTTCGTTAGTTACTTAGAATTGACATTACAACTGATAAAAGTTCAGAACAAATCTAAATATTTTTTAATATTAAAACAATATGATACATAGGGAGGGAATAAAAAAATGAAAAGTGCCAAGGGTCATGACACAAAAAGGTATATTTAATAATATTACAATAATTTCGCTATTTTCAAAATATCAACAAGTTATGGAATTTTGTAATCGTTTTTTAAAAAAATGCGTGCATTTTTGGCGTTGTTTTTTTTTTCTCTCTTGAACACTTCATAGATATTGCCAGAAAATACACCGTATTTTTTTGCAGGAATTATGTAATATTCATCTACTTAACCATCTTTTCAGTAGTATAAAGCTTTTGGTTCTAGTTTTCTTTCAAATATGCAATGTTTAGTTACAAAAGCCATACAACAAATATCCCGAAAATGACTAGTTATAACGGACTAGTTTTTACATTTTATTTCATATTTCCCAAAAGAATTAAAATTTAAAGAAAAAAAAAATTAAACTTCATGTACCAATCGATAGAGTATGAAATCTGCTACTAACTCCTGCAATAATTTTTCGTTAGTTACTTAGCATTGATATTATAACTGATAAAAGTTCAGAACAAATCTAAATATTTTTTAATATTAAAAGAATATGATACATAGGGAGGGAATAAAAAAATGAAAAGGGCCAAGGGCCGTGACACAAAAAGGTATATTTAATAATATTACAATAATTTCACTATTTTTAAAATATCAACAAGTTATGGAATTTTGTAATCGTTTTTTAAAAAAATGCGTGCATTTTTGGCGTTGTTTTTTTTTCTCTCTTGAACACTTTATAGATATTGCCAGAAAATACACCGTATTTTCTTGCAGGAATTATGTAATATTCATCTACTTAACCATCTTAATCATCTTTTCAGCAGTATAAAGCTTTTGGTTCTAGTTTTTTTTCAAATATGCAATATTTAGTTACAAAAGTCATACAACAAAAATTATTTTCTTTGAACATTTAAATTATTTGCTTGGAGAACATTTGTCCAGTTGAAAATCGAGGTTTTAATAGTCTTTCGGTTTTTTTGACAATCACAGATTTTAATCGCTTACATTTTTCGCCGAAAAAAAGCTGTAAATTCCTTTGTTTTTGTTTTTTCAAAAAACATCGTAATTATTATCGACTAATGGAATTGTGTAATGAATTGTAAGAAAGTTGAAACTGCTAATATTTTATCTTTATTTCACAAAAAATGTCATTAAAATCCAATACTCACGAATATGACATTTCAGTTTTTTTTTCCAATTTTTTGTAGACATTTTTATAAAACTATTCATAACGGGAATTCTTATGTCATTTTGTTAAATTTTATTTAATTCTTTGGAACTTATTTTCCAATAATTCTAGGAGGTTTTTAACTCACTTTTTTTGCGAAATTGTTATAAATAACAGTTAAAAGTATATAGAGAAAGAAACTTTCCTTTCATTTCAATTTAATCGATAAAATTAAAATAATTACCATAGTTAATACCATGTCAAATTTTATTGAAATTTGTTTAACCTGTTCTTAAAAATTTTCAAATATTAGAAATCCAAGATTCGACTTTTTTCTGCGCTTTTACTGAATTTTCATTATTTTCTTAGAAATATTCTATTAATTAAAAACTTGGAGTCGCCTGATAAAAGAATAGAGAGATAGATATATTTTAACAGCTATCGAACATTTAAATTATTTGCTTGGAAAACATTTGCCCAGTTGAAAATCGAGGTTTTAATAGTCTTTCGGTTTTTTTGAAAATCACAGATTTTAATCGCTTACATTTTTCTCCGAAAAAAAGTTGTAAATTCCTTTTTTTGTTTTTTCAAAAAACATCGTAATTGTTATCGAATAATGGAATTGTAAGAAAGTTGAAACTCCTAATATTTTCTCTTTATTTCACAAAAAATGTCATTAAAATCCAATACTCACGAATATGACATTTCAGTTTTTTTTCCAATTTGTTGTAGACATTTTTATAAAACTATTCATAACGGGAATTCTGATGTCATTTTGTTAAATTTTATTTAATTCTTTGGAACTTATTTTCCAATAATTCTAGGAGGTTTTTAACTCACTTTTTTTGCGAAATTGTTATAAATAACAGTTAAAAGTATATAGAGAAAGAAACTTTTCTTTCATTTCAATTTAATCGATAAAATTGAATAAATTAACTTTACTTTTCTTTTTTCAAAAAACATCGTAATTATTATCGAATAATGGAATTGTGTAATGAATTGTAAGAAAGTTGAAACTGCTAATATTTTCTCTTTATTTCACAAAAAAAAGTCATTAAAATTCATTACTCACGAATATGACATTTCAGTTTTTTTTTTTTTCCAATTTTTTGTAGACATTTTTATAAAACTATTCATAACGGGAATTCTGATGTCATTTTGTTAAATTTTATTTAATTCTTTGGAATTTATTTTGCAATAATTCTAGGAGGTTTTTAACTCACTTTTTCTGCGAAATTGTTATAAATAACAGTTAAAGGTATATAGAGAAAGAAGCTTTTCTTTCATTGCAATTTAATCAATCAATAAAATTGAAATAATTACCATAGTTAATACCATGTTAAATTTTATTGAAATTTGTTTAACCTGTTCTTCAAAATTTTCGAATATTAGAAATCCAAGATTCTACTCTTTTCTACGCTTTTGCTGAATTTTGATTATTTATTTTCCTAGAAATATTCTATAAATTAAAAACTTGGAGTCGACTGATAAAAGAATAGAAAGATATATTTTAACAGCTATCGAACATTTAAATTATTTGCTTGGAAAACATTTCCCCAGTTGAAAATCGAGGTTTTTAATAGTCTTTTGGTTTTTTGACAATCACAGATTTTAATCGCTTACATTTTTCTCCGAAAAAAAAGCTGTAAATTCCTTTTTTTGTTTTTTCAAAAAAACATCGTAATTATTATCGACTAATGGAATTGTGTAATGAATTGTAAGAAAGTTGAAACTGCTAATATTTTCTCTTTATTTCACAAAAAATGTCATTAAAATTCAATACTCACGAATATGACATTTCAGTTTTTTTTCCAATTTTTTGTAGACAATTTTATAAAACTATTCATAACGGGAATTCCGATGTCATTTTGTTAAATTTTATTTAATTCTTTGGAATTTATTTTGCAATAATTCTAGGAGGTTTTTAACTTACTTTTTTGCGAAATTGTTATAAATAACAGTTAAAAGAATATAGAGAAAGAAACTTTTCTTTCATTGCAAATTAATCGATAAAATTGAAATAATTACCATAGTTAACACCATGTCAAATTTTATTGAAATTTGTTTAACATGTTCTTCAAAATTTTTGAGTATTAGAAATCCAAGATTCTACGCTTTTGCTGAATTTTCATTATTTATTTTCTTATAAATATTCTGTTAATTAAAAACTTGGAGTCGTCTGAAAAAGAATAGAGAGATAGATATATTTTAACAGCTATCGACCATTAAAGTCTTTCTGGCATGTATGTTCATACTAGTGTGTTTTCAGGAGTTTCGAATTATAGCTTGTAAACCGGTGGTGCGCATTCTTCTGAGAGAAGAATGGATACAATGCTTACAAAGTATATAATAGACGCACTTGACTTTTCTACGACCACAACATTTACGAAGGGTATTTATGGCCTGGTACGCAACTTTTACGACGGTACGGAAAAAAACGCTAATTTGTGTTAGGTTTTGGAAAAAAACATTAAATGGAGTTACTTAATAAATCAATGTTTGATTTATATTCGACGTCGTCTTGATGTTTTACAAGTACATACCACGTAACACGTTACCAAGAAACACACAACCAAACATGATATCACCTGCTTTATCCGCTTTATCCGCGGCGATGCATTGATGTACATTGGTTTATATCTAATTTTTGAATATTAGAAATCCAAGATTCGACTCTTTTCTACGCTTTTGCTGAATTTTGATTATTTATTTTCTTAGAAATTTTCTATTAATTAAAAGCTTGGAGTCGTTTGATAAAAGAATAGAGAGATAAATATATTTTAACAGCTATCGACCATTAAAGTCTTTCTGCCATGTATGTTCATACTAGTGTGTTTTCAGGAGTTTCGAATTTAGCATGTGAATTTTCAGTGAAATTGATAGAAAGCGGTTCAATGATAGCCAAATAAATTGGGTTATTTTTGAATTTATTTTGAATTATTTTTGAATTTTGATGGGGAGTATTTGGGTGTTGGTGAATAGCAGGAGGGTGTTCGGAGGGTTATGAAGAGAGTTATTAGGATATCACAGGTTGGTTAATGGTTCTTTGTGCTATTGTTTCTGCTACCTTAATTATGCGTTTTGTTCTGTTGTTGGTAGTATTAGCTAGCAATACCCGTGGATAGTCTAAGATGGGTCGGCAGATGGATTTGTAGATGCGAGTGGCCGTTGTGGTGGAAATACCTCATTTTCTATAGGTTAGAGTTCGAAAATGCATTGCCTTTATCATCTGGACCAGAGTTTTCATGTGCGTGGTCTGTTTTGTAAATGTTATTTTTGCTGTCAAATTCAATACCCAGATATTTTACTGCTTTTTCCGCATGTATGATTACGTTGTCTATGCTGAGGTTGGAAGACGCCGATGTTATCTTATGATATGGTATAAACAGATGAGATAAATTCGGGTGATAAAAGAATAAATTTGCCTTCTGTCATAATTATTCCTAACTCTTCTAACCCATCATGTATTTCTAGCAAAATCTGTTTGATTCGCCCACCTGGGCAGAGCCCGGTGGTAGCTCTTCGGCTTACCACGTAGAAGTACCGGGTTCGATTCCCCGTGCTGGGCTAGGCTTAGGGTGAATATTATTATTCACCCACAATACCACTTACATTACACCACTTACAACATTTTTCAAACACACAACAAACATTCAACACACAACAACAGAACAAACACGTAGGTTGTAAATCGGTGGTGCGCATTCTCCCGAGAGAAGAATGGATACAATGCTTACAAAGAATTTAATAGACGCACTTGACTTTTCTGCGATCACAATTTTTACGAAGGGTATTTATGGCCTGATACGCAACTTTTACGACGGTACGGAAAAAACGCTAATTTTGCTAATTTGTTGGGTTTTGGAAAAAAACATTAAATAGAGTTACTTAATAAATCAATGTTTGGTTTATATTCGACGTCGTTGTTGCGAACCGATGGCTCTGGGAAGTCTCCATTACCAAGCCACTGATAAGGCCATAAGCTAAGTTTACAACATTGCATGATTCGGGACGTCTTAGGTGGAATTTTCCATA
>JAODAC010045950.1:0-10742 GCA_027575185.1 Mimaenictus wilsoni | reverse complement strand
CAGTGCAATTTCAACTTCTCTTTACTTATCTGTTACTTAATATATTTCTATTTTTATCCAGTTCATTGAACCTTAATTATAAAGGTTATAGTTAAATTATAAAGGATAAAAGAGAGGGAAAAGGCAAACAGACTAGCTCCGAATCGTGACTGTTACTCTGAGGAGCACTTCATAAAAAAATTATCAATTCAAAAAGAATAAAAGACAAGATTTACGAATAAAATTTCGTAATTTTTACAATATATTTAAATCCTAAATTTCGAAACTAAATAGAAGCATGTATAAATTGATTACAACATCAATTAAAATCCATCTATCGGGGCAAAATTTACTTTTACATGTATTTATTCGATTCCCGCATCAGTGGCGTAGTTTTTATTTAATTTGCGTTCGCGATGATATATTTACATAGTGGCGATGTATGGATCAGCGTACATGCATGAGATAGTAGGTTGGTTTTGATGATGAGCTCGCCGATGATGGGAGGAGATGGATTGCGTTTGGGCGCAACTGAATTAACAAGCGCACAACAGGATAATTCGCGCACCGATGCGAGTACATCCATATATTCGCATCGGATCGTACGAGTATATCGGCTGGCGTTTGTTTGGCTTGTTGTCGCACACTCGTGCGTTGTATGTTGGGCACTCTCGTGTGTTAATTAATTTATGCGCGGCGGACGCGCACTCACTGGTCACGGGGTGCCGCTGGACCGATTCGTTAATATATCACCTGACAGCGCGACTGATCTATCATTTACGCTTAATTGACTCGTAAGAGTTTAAATATAGCGAGTGCAAGCCGTACAGCGCTGTGTGGAATACTTCCTGTCTCGGGGAAAGCTGCAACAATGTTTGGTTTCAACTAATTATGCCATCCATCAGTGTTGTTTGGTTGATGATAGGTAGATTAAATCTAGAGATTCATAATTGAGGAGTTTGAGTAGAATAATTTACAGGAAAGTTTTGAAACAACGATGGACACACACCAAAATGTACTTATTCCGAGGTCATTCACCTGCGTGTGATGCCCCTCCAAGAACCGCTTTGGAGCTGTATAAAGAGGGCACACCTATCCAATCCAAAACTTCAAATTTCACATCTTCGCATTTCTATGATTCTATAGGAACAATCAACAGTCACAATTTCTCTATAATTCTTCTTTTTCTTATGTTAAGCTGGTTAGTTTTTGTTTTACTAGCACTTTTCCTGGGATATTGATGTCCAGCTATCGGACCATCTTTTTGGTGACCTGCCGGTGTGGCGCTTTTTCTGCCCTCTTTCACCATTCGCGCGATTCTCTACGTCTGCATTCTCTCAACGTGGTCGTTTCACATCCTCCTACGATTTCTTGTCCATCACACTATGTCTGAAACATTGCACCTCTTTCTAATATCGCTATTCCTTTTTTTGTCCCAGACGGTTAGTCCGCTTATTGCTCTTAGAGTGTGCATCTCTGTTGTACGGAGTATGCGGTGCCCCCTCTTGTTCCCGCGGCGTAGGTTAGAATAGGTCATATGCAGGTATTATATATACTGGTTTTGCTGGATATAGACATGTTCCGGTTCTTCCATATAGAGTTTCAAAGGGATCTAGATATTCTCGCAGCTTTATTGGCTTGTTGTCTGTCATCTTCTGCCAGGTTTCCCCAGCTAGAAATTCTTACTCCTAGGTAGTTGAACTACGAGACTTCTTCAATGATGGTAATTTTAGAGATTACCATACATTTTTTGTTGTTGAGATAGTCATGTTAAGTTTTTTTGGCGATTTCTCGAATGCATGGACTAACCTTTGCAGTCCATCTTCTGTGTCTGCGAATAGCGGACATAATTATTCTAATAATTCATAATTCTAAAATCTAAAATTATCTGCCCCTCCGAGAACCACTATGGA
Source organism: Mimaenictus wilsoni (assembly GCA_027575185.1). NCBI lineage: Eukaryota > Metazoa > Arthropoda > Insecta > Coleoptera > Staphylinidae > Mimaenictus > Mimaenictus wilsoni. The sequence continues at coordinate 8,850 of JAODAC010045950.1, read as the reverse complement.
TCTGCATAAAACCCCGCACACGTTACTCAGCCATTCACCACCTCTCCACAATTCCAAATTCAAACTTTTAAGAAATTTCTTCATAACCATATTTTCCTAAAATAAAAATAATCGACTAATTCCGAACTGTGCAGTTTTTAATACAATAATAAACATGAAATATCACCAAAAAACTGAAACAAATTCAATTTGGTCTGTATGAAAGATTAAAGAATGCTGGAAAAACATTCTCATCGTCCTAAAAACGTTTCCAAGTTTCCACTCTACTTTCTTATCCTCCCTACACTTCTCTCCTCAACCGCATACTCAAGCACATAGTTTGTTTCTTCAAGCCGGTTTGCCCAACCACCCAGTTTCCTCTCCCTACGGAAGGGAGATAATCGCGCGTTTTGCATGCCCGCATTTCATCGCCTACGAGTGGGCGGCAACGCCGCGCCGCCGCTGAGGCCGGCGATGGTGGCGAGATGCGAATATTTGCGGTTAATACATTTGTTAGATTGCGTTCTGCCCTCTTAAAGTGATTTAGAGGCCGCCATACAGCCGTGGTGCAAGCGCCTCCGCATCTAATTACATTATAGTTGCGCATGCTAGCGACGCGCAAATTGCTTCATAAAGATGATGAAAGTGGGGTATTATCGCACTCGCGGAAAAATGAAACAATTTCGCCGAAACGCCCACCGGAGTATGGGTGGTCGCACATATAACAAATCCGCAAATGTATAAAACTGGGCTGTGCGCTTGGCGAATTACGCTCGCGCGGTTTTCGGATTCGGTGGAGTTTAATCTCGTTGGGTTGAAATTAAATTTATACTTGAATGAAACGAATATACTGGAAACAAGCACAAATGACATGAAACACATTATTGCAACCATTTATAATTCAACGTATTGTAAGAATGTATGTATGAATGAATGTGCTTGTGTAAGTTGAAATCAGTACCAAAGTTTTAATTTGTGCTTTTGGAATAAATAATTATTATATAATTAAAAATATGATTTGTGAAGAATACAAAATGAATTAGTATAAGTAGAAAGAATGAAATAGAATCAATGAAAACAATAGTTTCAATAAAAACTGAGAATATAACAGAACATATTTAAAAGAAATTGCTGTGCTCGGTAAATTGCCTAGAAAGCGAGAAACTTTTTGCTCCTCGAAACTTTGCATTAACTTCAACCTCAAATAATTTCTTAATCGTTAATTTTAGTATCATATATTACATATCATTTTAAAGAAAATTTAACTAGCATTCAAATTGTGTATTCAATTTTGTTTTACTAGTTATAAAAACGATAATAATTGTAAGATAACGTATTTTTGTAAGTATATTCAACATTTTGCACTTTAAAACTTTCAATTAACTTTAACCTCAAATAACTTCTTAGCCCTTAATCTTAGTAATACAGGTTATACATCATTTTAATGAGAATTTAACTGGCATCCAAATAATGTATTTTGTTTTACTAGTTTAGAAAACGAAAAAATTTAAATCATAATGTTATTTTGTAAGAATATTTAACATTTTTCACTTCAAAACTTTCCATAAACTTTAACCGCAAATAACTTCTTAATCCTTATTCTTAGTATCCTATATTATACACAATTTTAAAAAGAATTTAACTAGAATTCAGATTTAGAGAATTCAGAATAATATTTATTTTTGCTTTAGTAGTTTAAGAAAAGAAACAAAATTGAATGTTAACGAAATTTTGTAAGAATATTCAGCACTTCAATACTTTCCCTTATCTTTAACCTCAAATAACTTCTTAACCCTTAATCTTAGTAACACAGATTAAACATCAATTTACAGAGAATTTAACTAGCTTTCAAGTAGTATATTCCTTTTTGTTTTATTAGTTTTGGGAAATGAGAAAATTTAATGGAAACATAAATTGTAAAAATATTCAACATTTTGCTACTCTAACTAATTGAAAATACTGACATAAAATTGATAATTTCATAAAAAAGAAAATTAAATAAATACTATAAAGGATTATCATATATATATGTAATGAAAATCAAATAGAATTAAGTGTTTAGAGTCATTAAGTTAATCCAAAGTTTCCTGCTTTGCTGTGCTGTCTTACAGTCGGGCAAGTCGTGTGGATGCAAGTAAGAAATAAAGACGTTCGCAAAGTCAACTTAATTACTACCTTTTTATAACAGCCGTAGTGCTCATCGAATAAGCGCCACGAAGGCGTTGCGCATGTCTTATGCGCGCATAAAGTGCGCGTTTAATTAATCCTCGTCGCAAATAAAGCGCTTTTAACAGCATACCCGCTGGCCCGCCTCATTCGAGCGACACATAATACCCCATAAAATGTTTATTTGACACTTTATCAGCATTAATTTTTTTATGCGCCTCTCCCGCCTAAGCCTCATATCCCTTAATTTGCCCTCCAAAAAATCTAAAATTGAAGCAATTTTACGTGACCTCAATTTTCATATAGAAAACAGACAAAATATGCCGAATAAAACAATGTGATGGTAAAAAGAAAACAACAGTATCATCTTTTTAATAATAATCGAAAGTATTTAACGGTCTTAAGTGGTGTATATGAAGTTGCCTAGTTATTGAGAAACTTTGACAAACGTCAGAGCTATAAAAGTAGACAACTTCATGTGCATAACTTCAGAGACATGTTTTCAGAAAACATTATTAAAATATTTTCTTCTTTCATCTAGAAAATCTCATTTTTCAAATAAAAAAACGAAAATAATAAAAATAGAAACGGAATTATAAAACAAATCATCTTTTAAACAATGAATGAATGCACTTAATGAACTTAAAGAAGAAATATTTAAAAGTCCGTTTGTTGTCAGTTCGCAATATGAAATGTCATGATGAATAATGAAAAGAAATGCGTAATGAAATTCGCGTCTAATTTGAATTTTAATCTCGACTACTTTAATTAAGTTTAGCATTTTTAATTTCATTCAGACATGCGTCTTGCAAGCAGAAAAGTAAGGCAAACATCGTTTAATAATAAATTAGCGAAACAACTGTTGCGCATCGGCTACAATTCCAAGACTGCCGCTTCTGGAGCGGTGCCTGCATCCGCCACACCGTACCACCACCTCCGACTCCCACTCTCTGTCTCTGTGTGTACATTAGGCGAGTACGTGTAGCTGTAAGCCGATTCGATTCTGCGCCGAAACAACAATTCCAAGGCGTGTAATTACGAATTGATGCAGTTAATTAGTACTCAATTAGTGTGCAGTCGAATTAATTTAATTCCGCATAAGCCCTGATTAACTAGTATTTAACTGAGGGTGGGTAGATTAAAACAATTAATTACTCAGTGTGTTGATACCATCCCGGCGGTATTGGTTATAATCAAATATATATTTGGATAGTACTGAATTGGTTATATGAATGTTATGGGGGTAGGGATTTCTATTATTAGATTAAGTTTACAAACTGGTTTTGATACAGATTTGATGAACATGTAATTAGTTTGGTAGGATTGGGATTATTTTAGGATAGTTCTATATTATTTTACAATTTTAATATTTAAAAAAAAATTAAAAAATTAATGAAATTATAACCGGTCGTGAATGCGCCTGGTCCAATTATGGTGTATTTCTTGGGAGAGAAAGGAGACTTGAACCAGATTTTTGGCGTATTAATGTAGCGAATTGGGCGCACGCGATTAGATCAAGGTGCTCCAAAGCCGTTGAAAAGTTACAAAGTTTATTGGAAACTTTGGTTTAAAATAGTTCATATCCCAGCACGGAATTATACTTATTAACAACATAAAATATGAATTAAATATAGAATATTAGACTTATGCTTGAAAACCAGAAGATTTCAGAATTGGTCCTCAATTTATTCCTGAGTTTCCAACTTCCAGGTTCTAAAGCGTTTTACGCCTTCTGGTTCCCTCCTCCCAGATTTCACGATTAGTGCCGTCTTCCTCAGTAAGTTGTCGTTCGGACATATACCTCTGCATTCCTTGTAGCCATGAACGTTTCGGCCTACCTCTTTCTCTTTTTTTTCTCGTGGTGTCCAGTTCTTTATTTGCTTAGGGAGGCTTTCTTCGCCTATTCTCTCAACGTGCCCGTACCATTCTAGTTGTCTTATTTCGACCTCGATGACTATGTCGGTGTTCACTGCCATCATTTCTCTTATTGTTTTGTTTGGTACTCGTTCCCATCTAGATTTGCGTGCTGATCTTCTCCAGAAGTCCATTTCGAGCGTCCTAAGTTTGTCTTCGGATTTTTTGGTGATTTGCCAAGCTTCACTTCCGTATAGGACAATGCTCTGTAATATGGTGTTAAAGAGACGCTGTTTGTTACATTTGCTTACATGCTGTGACCAAAGTACAGAATTTAGGCAACCAATGACTTTTTTTTTCTAACAATCCTGTTTTCGATTTCAGGTTGAGTTCGTCCGCTCTTCGTAAAACTTACAGCAAGATATATGTACTCTTCGCATGTGTCGATATTGATAGCATTTTCTATTTCTAGTCGTGGTGTATTGCCTTTGCCCACATATAGATACTTAATACTTCCGGTAATTAACTGTTAAGCCCCTGTTAGTTCTGATTTTAAATCATTAAATTAAATATCCAGCTCGGAACGCGCCCGGTCCGATCAAGGTACATAAATGAACCAAAATATATTAATTAGTCTTAATGCTTAAATAAATGATTACAGAATTAGATATTTATTTCTTATATTGTCAGAGATATACTATAGCTACTTCTCCTAGGGAATTATACAAAATTAAATTATTATAATCAAACTATTTATTAAATAAATCGAAAAAAAGAACCTGTAAGTGAGACCTGGTAAATGTGAATGAAATTTTAATTAGGAGCAAAGCAGTACTTCTAAAAGCAAATTACGCAAATAAATTTCATAATTTGGGCGGCTAGTTAATGAAAGCCGCCACGCATAAGTTTGTAAATAAATATTAGCTTAGGATGGCGGGTGCTTTTGTAGCGGTCACAGTGGCATGTTTTCGGTGTGGCCCAACGTGCGTTGCATTCGCCGCCACAAACTACAAACTAGTGAATAGAATGGGCAGAATGCTGAAAAGGTAAAGAGGTAGCCACCGCCTCCACAGCACGCGTGGTTCGTTCGTTCGTTACCTGCCTGCTTGTTGAATGTTAAACATGTTGAATGTTGAACAGTGCACACTAACGGTGGGTTCAAATAGAGGCCAACTGGACAGACCCAAACTTCCTCGAAACACCTTCCAGCGGGCGCACCCGTAAAACTTTTCTGTTGTTTGCCAAAAACTTTGCTGGCTTGTCAAAATACGGAGCGAAAAACGAGAGCAAAATAGAAAACCTCCCAATAAAGGCACCACACAAAACAAACAAAACCCGAAACACCGAACCGAAGTTGAGATAAGTCGAAAGCTTTAGTTTAAGTATGGATTTATCACCTTTCTTTTGAATTGAGCGATAAGCACTGTTGAGGCAGGGGTCTTCAACTGGCGGGGTTCGGAAGGAAAGGGGTGGAAATTTATGTCCGGCTTCCGGAAAGGCATTCAAATCGGCATAAACACGTCTGGTGAAGTGAATGCTGTTTGAATCCTTCGTTGAGAAAGGGGTCGGTCGGGGGTTCAAGGGGGTTTGTTTGTGTGTGCGCTATTTACCGGTTTGTTTAAGGCTTGTTTAAAGCACTGCGGGCCATGCGGAGGCGGTTGCGGTGGTAGAGCATTGTGGACGGGGGCACAGGGCTGAGAGTGGCATGGATAAACACCGGCGGCGGTGAACGACATAGATTTTCCAAATTAACGACGTTATTTATCCGCCGTCGGGGCCGTTTGCATGCATGCACGCGCGCGCGCTAGCCAGCTGGCAATCAAGCACCCGAGCCACGGGCCACCGCCACCCGCCCCCACCAGGAGGCGGCTGAATAAAGAAAGCGGATGAATGAGCGGCGGCGCGCCGCATCGCAGAAATCAACAGCACACTCGCGAAGGAAGTACGTGCACGCTTTTGTTGTGCGCCCAACGTTTCTGCAGCTAGCTAACTGTGCGAGCAAGCGGGGGGCGGCGACGACCGCGGTGGCGGCGGCAAGCGCCCGGTTTAAGCATCGGCGGCGGTAGCGCACTTTTTGTTTGGCGGTCTGTTTGTTTACGTGACTTTGCTTGCAATGATTCCGACCCGCTGGTTTATAAATTATCGAGGTTTTTTTAAATATACAGAAATGTGTTAAGAGTTATTAATTTTTCTTGTACAGTTATACAATTTATACTCTCCCAGACTTGATTAATTTTTGTGGACAATAGTTGTTATATTCTAGAAAGAGAAAAGGGTTTAGAATTATGTTCTCAGAGCATAGCAGAAGTTGATACTAACATTTATAAAATTTTATTTTACGGGTTGATCCGGTTCGAAGGACCTTGAAACCGTTGATCTGTTTCCATGGAATTAACAGAGTAAAATTAAATACTAAAATGTACACGTATTTCATATATTGGTCATTAACAAAATAGTTTAGATGATCCAGTTCGAAGGACCATGAAAATCTTATTGATATGGTACGAAGGGCCATGAAAGAAATTGAAGTCTGACAATTCGTAACAGAGCAAAGTTCATTATTGTTAATTCGGTTCAAGTGATCATGCAAATTTTTGTGAACTGGTTTGAAGAACTATGAAAAACCCCTTACGACTGAATATATTCATAATAGAATATATTATAATCCAGTGGTCCGAAGGATCATGAAAAATACGAAAAGGTTACAATTATAAATTCATGTCGAAGGACTATGCAAATCTTTGTGGTCTAGTTCGAAGGACAAAGCAAACTATTGATGTCTTAGAAAAGGGATTATTAGAGTAAAATTCAATATTATAATAATATTAATAATAATTTAGTTAATAAACATGAATTGGTACTCAAGTTGATATTAAACTTATACAGCTAATGAAATATCTTCAAACAAACTGAACTCATACTAATGTACCGATATACAGACTTGTTACTTTCCAGGGAAAGCAATGTCCATTGCAGATAATTTCTGCCCCAATTTCGATTCCAAAACTTTTAATATCAACTCCATACGTCTTGTGAAACTTTCAAATATCGACATGAATACATTCCGTGTTTTCCAGGCCAACCAAAGCGCCCGTAAAACTATTTTTGCTTGAAAGACGACTGCATTAAACTTTCCCCAAACTTTTCTCCCTGCGCCCCACGCTTATTATTCAGTATTGGTTCCTTCTCGCATATCGAATTTAACTTTCCAATGCATAATTTGCTATGAATCTATTTGAATTTATTTACTTTACATGCAAGATTACTCCAACTTTCAGCTAGCTTATTAGAGATAATATAATAAGATCATTGATTGAATATTGGAAGATTGTTTCTTGTTAATATAACAAAATATCTCGTTTAGGTTCGAAAAACCATGAAGAAAAGATGTAGATCCGATTTGGAGGACCATAATAATCTTGTCGAAATCGCCAAGGACCATGAAAAGTAGAGTTGATTCAAATCAAAGTACCGTCCAAAAAACTTGTTCTTCCGGTTCAAAGGACCATAAAAATTGTTGTTTATCCTGTTAGAACAAGAAAAATCCTGGTGTGGTTACAAAGATCATGTCAAATACTGAATAAACTTACAATTAAAAAAAAAATCTCACAAAAATGTCAAAAACTTATGAAACTAGTTCGAAAGTCCATGAAAAATCTTGTTGAATCGGTGCGAAAGAAAATATTGTGCTTTCGTTAAGATAGACCATGAAACTATTTATTTTTCCGGTTCGAAGGACCATGAAAATGTTTTAAAATCAGGTTAGAGCATAAAATATCTTGGTCATCTAGTTAAAATGACCGTGTATAATATTGAATTAGTTTCCAAAATTAAAAAAATATTTTTTTTGCTCATTCTTTGAAAAGTCCGAACAAAAATATCTGATACAAGTGGAACCAGTTCGAAGGACTATAAAAATCTTGTTGACTTTGGTGTAAAAGGAGACCATGATGCATCTTGTAACTCCGTTTCGAAAGTCCATGAAAAATTTGTTGTTCCGGTTCGGAGGACCATGAAATCAATGTTTATTCGGTTAGAAAGACCATAAATATCTAAAAACTCCAACTCTCCAAGCTTAACAAATAAAATAGGTTATATTTAAATAATTCTAGAAATTTGCCAAATTTTTATGCATAATTATCCCTTGGAAACAATCGAACTATGCTTGAAAATGACACCTAATACACAGCTAAGTGTATAAATACAGCATCGCAATCATAAACGAAAAGCCCCGATTTGACTACCAAATGAAGATGACATGATAGTTACGTTAGAGCGCGTACAGTCCGAAATTCTATTATTTAGCCACCGCTATTCTCGCCACAGCACGCGGCCGTTGCCGCTGTTGCCGCCGCACAATAGTTGAAATTCGCTCACCACCCCACCCTGTGCCGCCACACGGCACGCCACCCATACCTACGCCGGCATCGTCGGGCGTCGGCGTCGTGCCGACCGTTTCGCACAAACCATAGCCGGTATAATGTTGTCTGTATAATTAGACGCTTCGCAAATGTTGTCTTAATAGAATCACGATAAATTCATTCAACGCTTCGGCCACGAAATTTCCATTTTCATTTGATGCAGCCGCGGGGGCTGAAAATCGAGTTGTCAAAGTTTGGTGCCCAAATCAAAATCACACAAAACACTAGGAATTCACGAATTCACCAACACATATTGGAGGTGTTTGCAAATTATATACGATGTGTTTAGAATCCATTTAATTGGAAAATAAATATAGGATAAACCTTTATAATTTGTTAATTTTAAGATTTATTTAACTTAATCAGTAAATGGAAATTCAGAAGAAAGGGCGAGACGGATGAATTTAAAAACATATTTTAATTAAATTCA
>JAODAC010045939.1:0-10751 GCA_027575185.1 Mimaenictus wilsoni | reverse complement strand
TGAACGGTTTAGAAAATAACATGCAACATCCGAACATTTATTTGACATAAATAATAGTAAATCATGTTTAGATGTGCGTAAACGACTTATTTTCGCGAAAATAGTCGTTTAAGCGCATCGAGAGTTCGATAGCCTGAACGGTTTAGAAAATAACATGCAACATCCGAACATTTATTTGACATAAATAATAGTAAATCCTGTTTAGATGAGCTTAAACGACTTATTTACACGAACATAGTCGTTCAAGCGAATCGAGGGATAGATTCCACAACGGTTCAGAAAATAACACGCAATATGCGAACATTTTGCATGTATTCGCCAAAATATAAGAGAATATCATGTTTAGATGTGCTTAAACGACTTATTTACACGAACATAGTCGTTCAAGCGAATCGAGGGATAGATTCCACAACGGTTCAGAAAATAACACGCAATATGCGAACATTTTGCATGTATTCGCCAAAATATAAGAGAAAATCCTGTTTAGATGTGCTAAAACGACATAGTTTCGTGAAAAAGCCGCTTAAGCATATCAAGAGATCGACAGCTGTAACGGTTCGAAAATAACACGCGATATCCGAACTTTTTGCATGTATTCTCAAATTATTAGAGATAATCATGTTTAGATATGCTTAAACGACACATTTTCACAAAAAAAAACTCGTTTAAGCGTATCAAGAGATCGATATCTGGAACGTCTCAGAAAATAACACGCAATATCCGAGCATGTGTTCGCCACTATATCAGAGAAAGTCATATTTAGATGTGCTTAAACAACTTATTTTCGCGAAAAGAGTCGTTTAAGCACATCGAGAAATCGATAGTTGCAACGGGTCAGAAAATAACACGCTATATCCAATCTATTTGCATGTATTCGCCAAAGAAATAAGAGAAAATCCTGTTTAGATGTGCTTAAACGACATAGTTTCGTGAAAAAGCCGCTTAAGCATATCAAGAGATCGACAGCTGTAACGGTTCGAAAATAACACGCGATATCCGAACTTTTTGCATGTATTCTCAAATTATTAGAGATAATCATGTTTAGATATGCTTAAACGACACATTTTCACAAAAAAAAACTCGTTTAAGCGTATCAAGAGATCGATATCTGGAACGTCTCAGAAAATAACACGCAATATCCGAACATGTATTCGCCATTATATCAGAGAAAGTCATATTTAGATGTGCTTAAACGACTTATTTTCGCGAAAAAACGTCGTTTCAGCGAACCGAGACATCGATTTCTGGAACGGTTCAGAAAATAACACGCAATATCCGAACATGTATTCGCCAAAATATTAGAGAATATAAGAGAGAATATAAGAAAATATCATGTTTATATATGCTTAAACGACTTATTTTCGGGAAAATAGTCGTTTAAGCGAATCGAAGGATCGATTGCCAGAACGGTTCAGAAAATAACACGCAATATCCGAACATTTTGCAAGTATTCGCCAGAATATAAGAGAAAACCATGTTTTGATATGCTTAAACGTCATAGTTTCGTAAGAAAGCCGCTTAAGTATATCGAGAGATCGACAGCTGCAACGGTTCAGAAAATAACACACGATATCCGAATTTTTTGCATGGGTTCGCCAAAATATAAGTGATAATTATGTTTAGATGTACTTAAACGACATATCCTCACAAAAAACTCGTTTAAGCCTATCAAGAGATCGATAGCTGGAATGGTTCAGAAAATAACACGCAATATCTGAACATATATTCGCCAAAATATAAGAGAAAAACATGTTTAGATGTGCTTAAACGAATTTTTTTCACGAAAGAAGTCGTTTAAGCGCATCGAGAGATCGATAGCTGGGAGGCTCAGAAAATAACAAGCAATATCCGAACTTCTGGCATGTGTTCGCCAAAACATAAGAGAAAATCTGGTTTAGACGTGCGTAAACGACATATTTACGTTAAACAAGTCGTTTAAGCGAATCGAGTGATCGATTGCTACAAAGGTTTAGAAAATAACACGACATATCCGAACTTATCGTTTAAGCGCATCGAGAGACAGATATCTGCAAGGGTTCAGAAACTAACACGCGATATCTGAACTTTTTTCATGTATTCGGCAAAATATAGGAGAAAATCATATTTAGATGTGCATAAACCAATTAATTACGTGAAAAAAGTCGTTTAAGCCTATCGAGAGATCGATACGGTTCATAAAATAACACGCGATATCCGAACTTCTTGTATGTGTTCGCCAAAATATAAGAGAAAATCTGGTTTAGATGTGCATAAACGGCTTATTTGCGTGAAAAAAAAGTCGTTTAAGCGCATCGCGAGATCGATAGCTGCAACGGTTTGGAAAATAACAAGAGATATCTGGACTTTTGCATGTATTCGCCAAAATATAAGAGAAAATCATGTTTCCATATGCGTAACCGACTTATTTACGTGAAATAGGTTATTTAAGCACACAGAGAGATCGATAGGCGCAACGTTTCAGAAAATAACACGCAATGTCCGAACATTTTGCGGTATTCGCCAAAATATAAGAGAGAATCATATTTAGATGTGCTTAAACGATTTATTCACGTGAAAAAGGTCTTTTATGCGCCTCCAAAGATCGCTATCTGCTATTTTTCAGAAAATAACACGCGATATCCGAACTTTTTGCATGTATTCGCCAAAATATAAGAGACAATCATGTTTAGATGTGCTCAAACGAATTATTTACGTGAAAATTTTCATTTAAGCGCATCGAGAGTTCGATAGCTGCTACGGTTCAGAAAATAACACGCGATGCCCGAACTTTTTGCATGTATTCACCAAAATATAAAAGAAAATCATGTTTAGATGAGTTTATATGGCTTATTTTCGTGCGAAAATTCGTTTAATCGCAACGAGAAATGGATAGCTGCAACGGTTCAGAAAATAACACACGATATTCGAACTTTTTACGGTATCCGGCAAAATATAAGAAAAAATCAGGTTTATATGTGCTGAAGCGTATTCTTTACGTGAAAAAAGTCATTTAAGCATATCGAGAGATCGATAGGCGCAACGGTTCAGAAAATAACACGCGATATTCGAACTTTTTACGGTATCCGCCAAAATATAAGAAAAAATCTGGTTTATATGTGCTGAAGCGTATTCTTTACGTGAAAAAAGTCATTTAAGCATATCGAGAGATCGATAGGCGCATCTATTTAGAAAATAACAAGCGATATCCACATTATACGCTTGTATTCGTCAAAATATAAGAGAAAATCATGTTTAGATGTGCTTAAACGATTTACTTACGTGAAAAAAGCCGTTTGAGCGCACCGAGAAATCGATAGGTACACCGGTTCAGAAAATAACAAGCGATATCCGAACTTTTTGTATGTATTCACAAAAATATAAGAGAAAACCATGTTTAGATGTGCTTAAATGATTTACCTACGCGAAAAATTTCGTTTAAGCTCATCAGCACATCGGTAGCTGCAACGATTCAGAAAATAACACGCGATATCCGAACTCCTTGCATGTATACGTCAAAATATAAGAGTAAATCAGGTTTAGATATGCTTAAATGATTTACATACGTGAAAAAGGCCTTTTGAGTGCACTGCAAGATCGATAGGTACAACGGTTCAGAAAATAACATGCGATACCCGAACTTTTTGCATGTATTCACCAAAATATAAGAGAAAATTATGTTTAGATGTGCTTGAACGCCTTACATACGTGAAAAAAGTCGTTTAGGCGCATGGAGATATCAAGGCGGTTCATAAAATAACACGCGATATCCGAACTTCTTGCATGTGTTCGCCAAAATATAAGAGAAAATCATATTTAGATGTTCTTAAACGATTTATTTACGTGATATAGTTCGTTTAAGTGCATCGAGAGATCAATAGCTGCAACGGTTCAGAAAATAACATGCGATATCCGAACTTCTTGTATATGTTCGCCAAAATATAAGAGAAATTCTGGTTTAGATGTGCGTCTTATTTACGTGAAAAAAGCCGTATAATCGAGAGATCGATAGCTGCAACGATTTAGAATAAAACACGTGATATCCGAACTTCTAGCATGTATTTGCTAAAATATAACAGAAAATCATATTTAGATGTGCTTAAACGATTTATTTACGTGAAAAAAAATCTTTTAAATGCATCGAGAGATCAATTGCTGCAACGGGTCAGAATATAATGTGCATTATCCGAACTTTTTGCATATATTCTCCAAAATATAAAAGAAAATCATGTTGAGATATGCTTAAACGACTTAGTTACGTGAAAAAAAAATCGTTTAAGCGCATCGAGAGATCAATTGCCGCAATGGTTCAGAAAGTAACACGTGATATCCGAACTTCTTGCATGTGTTCGCCAAAATATAAGAGAAAATCTGGTTTAGATGTGCGTAAACGACTTATTTGCGTGAAAAAAATCGTTTAAGCGAATGGAGAGACCGATAGCTGCAACGATTTAGAATAAAACACGCGATATCCGAACTTTTTGCATGTATTTGCTAAAGTTATGTTTAAATGTGCTTGCACGACTTACTTACGTGAAAAAAGTCATTTAAGCGAATGGAGAGATCAATACGATTCATAAAATAACACGCGATATCCGAACTTCTTGCATGTGTTCGCCAAAATATAAGAGAAAATCATATTTAGATGTGCTTAAACGATTTATTTACGTGAAAAAGTTCGTTTAAGTGCATCGAGAGATCAATAGCTGCAACGGTTCAGAAAATAACATGCGATATCCGAACTTCTTGCATGTGTTCGCCAAAATATAAGAGAAAATCTGGTTTAGATGTGTGTAAACGACTTATTTGCGTGAAAAAATTCGTTTAAGTGAATCGAGAGACCGATAGCTGCAACGATTTAGAATAAGACACGCGATATCCGAACTTTTTGTATGTATTCACAAAAATATAAGAGAAAATCAGGTTTAGATGTACTTAAATGATTTATTTACGTGAAAAAGTTCGTTTAAGCTCATTGGCACATCGGTAGCTGCAACGGTTCAGAAAATAACACGCGATATCCGAACTTCTTGCATGTGTTTGCCAAAATATAAGAGAAAATCTGGTTTAGATGTGCGTAAACGACTTATTTGCGTGAAAAAATTCGTTTAAGTGAATCGAGAGACCGATAGCTGCAACGATTTAGAATAAAACACGCGATATCCGAACTTTTTGCATGTATTTGCTAAAATATAACAGAAAATCATATGTAGATGTACATAAACGACATATTTACGTGAAAAAATTATTCGAGCATATAGAGAGATCGTTAGGCGAAACGGTTCAGAAAATAACGCGATTTGTCCGAACTTTTTGCATGCCTACGCCAAAATATAAGAGAAAATCACGTTTAAATGAGCTTAAAGGACATATTTACTTGAAGGAAGTCGTTTAAGCGCATAGAGGGATCGATACGGTTCAGAAAATAACAAGCGATATCCGAACTTTTTGCATGTGTTCGCCAAAAGATAAGAGAAAATAATGTTTACATATGCGTATCATATTTACATATGCGTAACCGATTTATTTACGTGAAAAGATTATTTAAGTACATAGAAGGATCGATAGGTGCAACGGTTCAGAAAATAACATGCGATGTCCGAACTTTTTGCGGTATTCGCCAAAATATAGGAGTAAATCATGCTTAGATGTGCTTCAATGACATAATTACGTGAAAAAATTCATTTAATTACATAGAGGGATCGACAGGCGCAAAGGTTCAGAAAATAACACGCGATATTTGAACTTTTTACGGTATCCGCCAACATATAAGAAAAATCAGGTTTATATGTGCTGAAGCGTATTCTTTACGTGAAAAAAGTCATTTAAGCATATCGAGAGATCGATAGGCGCATCTATTTAGAAAATAACAAGCGATATCCACATTATACGCTTGTATTCGTCAAAATATAGGAGAAAATCATGTTTGCATGTGCTTAAACGATTTACTTACGTGAAAAAAGCCTTTTGAGTGCACCGAGAGGTCGTTAGGTACACCGGTTCAGAAAATAACATGCGATATCCGAACTTTTTGTATGTATCCACAAAAATATAAGAGAAAATCATGTTTAGATGTGCTTAAATGATTTACTTACGTGAAAAAGTTCGTTTAAGCTCATCGGCACATCGGTAGCTGCAACGGTTCAGAAAATAACACGCGATATCCGAACTCCTTGCATGTATTCGTCAAAATATAATAGAAAATTAGGTTTAGATATGCTTAAACGATTTACATACGTGAAAAAAGCCTTTTGAGCGCACCGAGAGATCGATAGGTACACCGGTTCAGAAAATAACATGCGATACCCGAACTTTTTGCATGTATTCACCAAAATATAAGAGAAAATTATGTTTAGATGTGCTTGAACGACTTACTTACGTAAAAAAAAGTCGTTTAGGCGCATGGAGAGATCAATACGGTTCATAAAATAACACGCGATATCCGAACTTCTTGCATGTGTTTGCCAAAATATAAGAGAAAATCATATTTAGATGTGCTTAAATGATTTACTTACGTGAAAAAGTTCATTTAAGCTCATCGGCACATCGGTAGCTGCAACGGTTCAGAAAATAACATGCGATATCCGAACTTCTTGCATGTGTTCGCCAAATTATAAGAGAAAATCTGGTTTAGATGTGCGTCTTATTTACGTGAAAAAAGCCGTATATGCGAATCGAGAGATCGATAGCTGCAACTGTTTAGAAAAAACACGCGATATCCGAGCTTTTTGCATGTATTCCATAAAATATAACAGAAAATCAAATTTAGATGTGCTTAAACGATTTATTTACGTGAAAAAAATCGTTTAAACGCATCGAGAGATCAATAGCTGCAACGGGTTAGAATATAATATGCAATATCCGAACATTTTGCATGTATTCTCCAAAATATAAAAGAAAATCATGTTTAGATATGCTTAAACGACTTAGTTACGTGAAAATAAAAATTGTTTAAGCGCATCGAGAGATCAATTGCTGCAATGGTTCAGAAAGTAACACGTGATATCCGAACTTCTTGCATGTGTTCGCCAAAATATAAGAGAAAATCTGGCTTAGATGTGCGTAAACGACTTATTTGTGTGAAAAAATTCGTTTAAGCGAATCGAGAGGCCGATAGCTGCAACGATTTAGAATAAAACACGCGATATCCGAACTTTTTGCATGTATTTGCTAAAATATAACAGAAAATCATATGTAGATGTACATATACGACATATTTACGTGAAAAAATCATTCGAGCATATAGAGAGGTCGTTAGGCGCAACGGTTCAGAAAATAACACGCGATATTCGGACATTTTACGATATCCTCCAAAATATAAGAAAAAATCAGGTTTATATGTGCTAAAGCGTATTCTTTACGTGAAAAAGTCATTTAAGCATATCGAGAGATAGATAGGCGCATCTATTTAGAAAATAACAAGCGATATCCACATTATACGCTTGTATTCGTCAAAATATAAGAGAAAATCATGTATACATGTGCTTAAACGATTTACATACGTGAAAAAAAGCATTTTGAGTGCACCGAAAGATCGATAGGTACACCGGTTCAGAAAATAACATGCGATACCCGAACTTTTTGCATGTATTCACCAAAATATAAGAGAAAATTATGTTTAGATGTGCTTGAACGACTTTCTTACGTGAAAAAATTCATTTAAGCGCATCGAGGGGTCAACAGCTGCAACGGTTCAGAAAATAACATGCGATATCCGAACTTATTGCATGTATTCTCTAAAATATAAGAGAAAATCATGTGTAGATGTACTTAAACGACTTATTTACATGAGAAAGTCGCTTAAACGCATCGAGAGATCTATATCTTCTACGGTTCAGAATATAACATGTGATATTCGAACTTTATGCAGGTATTCGTCAAAATATAAGAGAAAATCATGTTTACTTATGCGTAACCGACTTATTTACGTGAAAAAGTTTATTTAAGCACATGGAGAGATCGATAGGCGAAACGGCTCAAAAAATAACCAGCGATGTCCGAACTTTTTGCGGTATTCGCCAGAATATAAGCGAAAATCATGTTTAGATGTGCTTAAACGACATATTTACGTGAAAAAAGTCATTTAAGCGCATCGACAGATCGATACGGTTCATAAAATAGCACGCGATATCCGAACTTTTTGAATGTATTCTCCAAAATATAAGAGAAAATCAAGTGTAGATGTGCGTGAATGACTTATTTACGTGAAAAATGTAATTTAAGCACATCGAGGCGCAACTGCGCAGAAAAAAAATGAGATATCCGAACTTTTTGCATGTGTTCTCCAGAATATAAGAGAAAATCATGTTTAGATGTGCTTAAATGACTTATTTACATGAAAAAAACTAATTTAAGCGCATCAAGAGATCGATAGCTGGAACGATTCAGAAAATAACACCGTATATCCGAACTTTTTTTATGTATTCGACAAAATATAAGTGAAAATCATGTTTAGATTTGCATAAACGACTTATTCACGTGAAGATAGTCATTAAAGTACATCCAGAGATCGATAGGCGCATCGGTTCAGAAAATAACACACGATATTCGAACTTTTTGCATGTATTCTCCAAAATATAAGAGAAAATCATGTTTAGATGTGCGTGAACGACTTATTTAAGTGAAAGAATTGTTTATGTACATCAAGAGATCTATTGGCGTATACGTTCAAAAAATAACACACGATATCCGACCTTTTTGCATGTGTTCACCAAAACATAAAAGAAAATCATATTTAGATGTGCTTAAGCAACTTATTTACGTGAAAAAAGTCGTTTAAGCGCATCGAGAGATCGATATGGTTCAGAAACTAAAACGAGATATTCGAACTTCTTGCATGTATTCGCCAAAATATAAGAGAAAATCAGGTTTAGATGTGCTTAAACTACTAATTTACGTAAAAAAATTCGTTTAAGCACATCGAGAGATCGATAGATGCAACGGTTTAAAATATAACACGCGATGTCCGAACATTTTGCATGTATTTGCCCAAATATAAGAGATAATCATGTTTAGATGTGCTTAAAAGACTTATTTACGTAAAAAAAATCGTTTAAGCGCATCGAGAGATCGATATGGTACAGATATTCGAACTTTTTGCATGTATTCGCCAAAATATAAGAGAAAATCAGGTTTAGATGTGCTTATACAACTAATTTACGTAAAAAAGTCGTTTAAGCACACCGAGAGGTCGATATATGCAACGGTACAAAATATAACCCGCAATGTCCGAACTTTTTTGCATGTATTCTCCAAAATATAAGAGAAAATAAAATATAGATGTGCATAAACGACTTATTTTCGTGAAAAATGTCATTTAAGCACATCGGGAGATCGATAGGCGCAACGTTTCAGAAAATAACACCAGATATCCGAACTTTTTTATGTATTCGACAAAATATAAGAGAAAATCATGTGTAGATGTGCATAAGCGACTTTTATACCTGATAAATGCCACTTAAATATAGATAGATCGATAGGCACAACGGTTCAGAAAATAACACGAGATATCCGAACACATTGCATGTGTTCTCCAAAATATAAGAGAAAATCATGTTTCGACGTGCATTACTTTCGTAAAAAAATCGTTTAGGCACATAAAGAAATCGATAGGCGCATAGGTTCAGAAAATAACACACGATATCCGAACTTGTTGCATGTATTCGCCAAAATATAAGAGAAAATCATGTTTAGATGTGCTTAAACTAATAACTTACGTAAAAAAGTCGTTTAAGCACATCGAGAGATCGACAGGCGAAATGGTTAAGAATATAACACAAGATATCCGATCTTTTTGAATGTATTCGCCCAAATATAAGAGATAATCATATTTAGATATGCTTAAACGACTTATTTACGTAAAAAAAGTCGTTTAAGCGCATCGAGAGATCGATATGGTTCGGAAACTAAAACGAAATATTCGAACTTTTTGCATGTATTCGCCAAAATATAAAAGAAAATCGGGTTTAGATGTGCTTATACTACTAATTTACGTAAAAAAAATCGTTTAAGCACACCGAGAGATCGATATATGCAACGGTACAAAATATAACACGCGATGTCCTAACTTTTTGCATGTATTCTCAAGGATATAAAAGAAAATCATGTTTAGATGTGCTTAAACGACTTATTTACCTAAAAAAAGTCGTTTAAGCGCATCGAGAGATCGATATGTTTCAGAAAATAAAACGAGAAATCCGAAGTTTTTGCATGTATTCGCCAACATATAAGAGAAAATCAGGTTTAGATGAGCTTAAACGATGTATTTACGTGAAAAGAGTCATTTAAGAACACAGAGAGTACGATAGGTGCAACGGGTCAGAGAATACACGCGATATCCGAACTTTTTGCATGTATTCTCCAAAACAAAAGAGAAAATCATATTTAGGTGTGCTTAAGCGACATATTTACGTGAAAAAGTTGTTTAAGCGCATCGAGAGATCGATATGGTTCAGAAACTAAAACGAGATATTCGAATTTTTTGCATGTATACGCCAAAATATAAGAGAAAATCAGGTTTGGATGTGCTTAAACTACTAATTTACGTAAAAAAAGTCGTTTAAGCACATCAAGAGATCGATAGATGCAACTATTTAAAATATAACACGCGATGTCCGAACTTTTTGCATGTATTTGCCCAAATATAAGAGATAACCATGTTTAGATGTGCCTAAAAGACATATTTACGTAAAAAAATTTGTTTAAGCGCATCGAGAGATCGATATGGTCCTGAAACAAAAACGAGATATTCGAACTTTTTGCATGTATTCGCCAAA
>JAODAC010045928.1:0-10752 GCA_027575185.1 Mimaenictus wilsoni | reverse complement strand
ATAAAAATTGTAAATCCAGGCTGAAGGACCAGTATGGTCGATGGCCAGGTCTCAGGATCGAAAATACAATTTTTTTTCAATACCCAGATATTTAACTGTTGTTTCCGCATAGACGTTGTCTATGCTGAGGTTGGAAGTCGTCGGTGTTATCTTATGATATGGTATAAACAGATGACATTTATTTGGGTTCATAGTAAATATTTTTTAAGTTAAAAATGTGAAAATTAATTCAGTTATTTGTTAAAGAACAATTGAAAATTGTTAACTAGAGCACATTGTGTATATTTTGTATGGTAAAATTGTTAATTAATTTAATAGCACTTTCAAAGTAACGAGATTTATTCACTGTTTGTTTACATTCGAGGGCGTACATTGCCAAAAAGCTGCTGGAATAATAATATACAATAATAAACAATGAAATATGAACACAACAAAATGTTGTTAATTAAAACAAGGCTTATTACTGGGAATCGATACGGTTCACTGACTGGCTCACACACAGCGATAGCAGTAGCAATGGCGCTGATTGCAAAATTACATTGCACTGCTGGTAATGATCATGTAATTACGCACAAAGCATTATGAATACGCGCGCCTGATTATTACACTCGTGCACTCTCCGTGGGGACACACGATCATAATTCCACTGCGAGTACGATCACATGTATCATACACTATTAACCCCATATTAATTAACGTAATGTGTCTGTGTTGGTGAGTGTATCCTAATGAGGTAAATGATACTGATTATGAGGTAACTGCGGTACTGGCGAAAACATAAAATGTAAAATTTTGTATTTGCGCATAAGCGACTTGTCTTAACTTGTCTTAACCCAGAGATTTGTAAGGTGGCAGGTCACAGTACAGTGGGTGCCTACGCACCAAGGTATTCCAGGCAATACCATGGCGGATATGCTAGCCAAGAAGGCAGCAGAAACCACCCTCTATGGCCCTGAACCAACCTGTGCACTATCAAGGTCCACAGTGAAGGAATGCATCAAAAAGTGACATCGTGCCAGTCACGAGATCGCCTGTAAGGACAAAGAGAGTCCTAGGCAGGCCAAGAGGCTGCTAGATGTATCATACAATAGAGTCCAAGAAATTATAAAGCCGAAGAAAAGCGATATTAGGCTACTTGTTAGTCTAGACAGGTCATACTGAGGTCTTGTACCATCTAGCCGAGTCTACCCCGAAGCCCCGAATTCTTTATTGCCACTCTTGACTTTTCAAGTACGGTTGACCACACCTTCATTGTTAAGTTAATCGTTAACAACACCGAAAAAATAATTTATACACTGGGTGTTGCAAAGCCGGTTTTTCTACTTGGGCGCGCTATTAAATGAGAGAGCCTGTCCGTCGCTCTCAATTTCACAACCACCCGGCATTGGATAGTTCGTCGCTTCGTCCGAGCTGAGCTTGTCACGTCAGCGCGTCGCTAGCGCATCACAGCTGGCAATGCGAGTCGCCGACGCCTCCGGGGTTTCTTTGTCATATCGTATGTATAAAAAGGTGATGTTCCAACCTCTAAGAAAGATATGCCAGGTATAAGACACGCTGACGTGACAAGCTCAGCTCGGACGAAGGTGACGAACTGTCCAATGCCGGCTGGTTATGAAAGTGAGAGCAACGGACAGTCTCTCTCATTTAATACCGCGGTCAGTTTCTGGAAACATTCAGTCCCCTTTATTGCACACTTCAAACTCCGGAATTTTGGTTTACGACGTATGATTATGGGATTTACTACTTAAGCTAGTTTCGGACTTAATGGCTAGACCGCATCTAGCCAATATTGGCAAGACCTTACAAGCTGCAGACTACAACTGAACACCTACGTTGCACTTGTGCATCCCTAGCACCGGAAAGACTTTTTTGCTAAGCAACGAGTAGCTAAGCCTTGCTGAATTCAAAGGAAAGTCGGTCAAGGAGATTCTAGCCTTTTCAAAGGTTATCTCCGTTATTGAACCATAGTATTGGTTCATGCACAATAGTTCAAAGTTGGTCGCAATGCTAGTGGCGATGACCGCCCAGGATTAATTGGAAAAAAAGGTCGCGGGCCCTATCTAAAGGGCTTTGGCGAGTTCATCCGCGGAATAAACACGTGGAAATCACGAAAACTAGATTCGAGACACGTCGACAGGAGAGGTTAAAAACGTTCTTACTCGGTGCAATGCTGGATAAAACAAACTTTATTTACAGAGTTTCGGCACAAGAAGCGCCAATATGACAATATGACAAGGGTGGTTGCGCATGCGCGACTTATGGTCGGTACTGCCAACGTAAATATCAAACAAACAAACATCCCCAAAAGCGCCGATGGTGCAAACAAAGTTATTACAAGATTTCTTAGTGTATTTGAGGTTGCATAAAGTAAAGCTGCCAAAATTTTACACGTACCTGAATCGGACCATCTGTATTTTTATTTATGTAATTTAATCAAATTTAGCCTAGATTCCCAGGGGTTATCAAGCATTTTGCCTTCGTAGATTAGTAAGAATAGAAAAGCATGTGATGCTATGAGAAATTGCGAATAGATCCCATAAGTTTGATACGGGACATACTTGCTTGCTTGGAAGTTGCTAGTTATAGGAGGCTAGACGATGTAACAAGAGCGTTTCGATGCGATTGCCCCGACACGGGGCATATTATGCCGAACGCATTGCGAATCGAAGTAACCTAGTCGTCGATCGTGGCATTCCTTTTGAGCAACGCGCACGCTTCTCCTCGAGCACGCCAAAACGCCGCTCGTTATCTCGCATCATTAGGTAATTTATTGTTGCTCCCATGGCGATATATCGCACCGTGGGCTTTAAACGATCCGTGGTGCTAAAAATTACAGCTCCCACAAGTCCACAACTATTACGAACCAAACATCTCATCTTACAAAACATACACTTGTATTTTATAATTCGTATTATAACCGCAATTATCTGATTTTTATGTAGAACATCTGATAATAGTCTTAAAGTTTTAAAACGTAAACACAAACAGCTGATTTTAAATAGTTTCACAATTCGTCACTAGATGGACGAATAATGAACTATAAGTAAAAGACTTGTATGACAGAATAGCAACAAATTTTAACGAAACTAATTATCATTAACCGATAAATTATAATTTGTCTCACTGAACTCTCTGAATCTCTAAAAACATGCTACCAGTTCAGCAATTACATAATAATGAGATTATGTAATTGCTAAACAAAATCGTTTCTATGAATATAGGCAACCATATGTCCAGATTTAACACGTTCGAAGTCAAATTTTCAGAAGCGACGATCGCGACTACAGAATTTTGATCACTTTGCCGCATAAATATGCTCGTGTTGCTCGCCACTAGTTGCGATGATTAATGATAGTCATGATCGCCGTTTTTGAAACGTTTAAAAACGTAATGAGGTGTTTAAGCGTCCCTTTTAATTTCGATTTATGTCGACGGCTCGGCGCAGAGTAATCGTCTGCGTGGAAATTAATGACTTTAATACGGCCTAGATAATATATACCAATATGATTTAGTCAGGAAACCAAATTAGCCAGACTATAAAGAATTTCATGTAAAGGCAATGCATTGCAGAGAGAGTGAGAGAGATGAGAAAGAGAAACTAGCACAGTTATGGAGAGAGGTGGAGAGAGACGAAGATGGTTTAGGCAACCAAGAGAACGTATGCAGCTGATAGATTTCTGTGCTTGACAACGTCAGACATTTTTTATGCTTTAGAAAATGGCAAACAAAAAACGTCTGGTTCCTGTTATGACATATTTTTATTTTCCACATGAGTTAATCTTAAGGTAAAAATACGTATTTAGCCATATAACGCCCTATGGCTAAATGCGTATTTTTAAAGGAGAATCAGACATAGATTTGTCTTTTTTCTTCTGAAAAGAAAACAGTATTGAAGGCGCCATCCCTTGGGAAGTTTACGAACTAAATTAATTTTCTGATTCAATTTTGCAATTTTTGAAAATTTTTAGATATCTTTGATTTAAAATAATTTATAATCTATTAATAGTAGAATTCACAATTAAGCAGTGATTGATTTTTCATTAAATGTACTTTGATTTAGGATGCTCGATAAAGTCCAAAGAAAGTGTAGTCATTGAGAAATCTAACCTGCAAAAAATTTTTTCCGAAAAATGGCTAGTACCAAATTTTTAAATTATTTCTATATTTCCCGTAATCCTAGGAGTATATATAATATACCAATTGATTCAGGGTGAAATTTGCTTCAAACTCCTAGAATAGTTTTTCGTTTAATTACTTGGCACCGATATTACAATTCCTGAAAATGGTTACAACGTCGACATTTTCGCAGCCTGAAAAATGGCTTGAAATGACTCGTTCTTTGCACTTTTTCTAATATTTGCCTTACTTTTGAGTAAATAAGTCTTAGACCAATCGATTCAGAAGTAAATTTGCAACAATCTACAGGCAGAATTTTTCCGATTAATCACTTAGGACCGATTTTATTGATAGTTAAAGTTGAGTTTGATAAAGTCGACATTGATTTCAGAAAAAAATGTCCTAACTACATGAAATCCAATTCGTCTCGCAATCATGGTGACAAGCAGTCATAAAACAAGGAGTATTGTTTATTACAGTCAAGCCTTAATATTAACCAACACATTTGCATCAAGATCCAGATGTTGGAACATGTGCCGCTATTGCATTTGGCATAGTGTAATAACTCATCATTGCAAACTGTGACCTAGGTAGGCTGCCTTGTATTTGTGATTGTGCCTTCGTTTGCAGGATTATTATTCGCCCAGCGCTCCTCATTGAGGCATTTGAGCCACGGCCAGCGAACTCATATGAGAGCACCTAGTGAAAGTCGAGCAGTCGACGAACGTACGAAGTTGCAGAGCAGAGGAACGCGTAAAAGAGCGTGGAACACAACAGGTAACCGGTTCGACCACAATCATTGCAGCAAGTCCTCAAACTATAACAATCGTTTCGCGGATCCACCGACTTTGCAAACATTCAGTTTCGCCTGCTGCTGCCGCGCCGCCACCTTCACGCCGACATTGTTTCTGCGCGTTCACGAACAAACGAATGGAAACATGCAATAAATGGCGGGTATGGATGCTGGGACCATAGATCATGGGAACTGCCTTCGTTCACGACTCCTTTGCACCGAGCAATAGCAAGTGAAATAAAGAAGCCATTCCGGAATTTATTCCTAAGGTCGTAAGTCAGGTTAAAGTCGGCCCATATTCATTTTCCATATTTTATTCTATATTTCGCTTACTCATATATTCATCTTTTTTTTTAGAACGTCCGAGGACCTCTAGAGAAAACTCCACGGACGTTCGAAAGAGACAGGTTGGTTTTTGGAAGATCTATGGAGGGCCTTTTGCAGACGGATGCAAGAATTTAGTTCAGCTTCAGCTCAACTAAAGACGAGGAGAGGAAATATCAACTTATTTTAATATTAAACCAGGTGTTTCCTGAAAAACTTCTTACATTCATTTCCAACAATTAATAAACATTTTGAACCGATTTTCATCCATTAATTACCTAAATATATCCATATTTTCAAAAGGTTTTGATGTAAAAACAAGAATTAGTCGAAAGTTGACAAATTTATACGAGTTTCTACGACTTTCTATGTGATCCTCATATAAAATAAAAAGATATTTCAAAGTAAATCTCTCTCATATATTCCTATCAAGTTAGAATTTTATTGAAACACAAAATTATGCACAGCATTCGTTTTTTGGGTGATTTACTAGGGTTATGTCTTAAATCCTCCACAGTTGGGCAGCTAAACAGATGAATTCGTTAATTTAAAACATTTTTGCATGTGTTTGATAAATCTACAAGCTTTATTAACTCCTTGACTCGAGAAAAGTCGCCATGATTACTTTTAATTACTTGTACATGCTTTAGAAAAGTTAAAGTGAATTACAATAGAATATTTATACGATAGCATAATGATTTAAATACCCATCGATTTATTATTAAATTATCTACTTTATTCCAGATTTTCGTTGTGTTTTATTAATATTCTATAGAGTTATGACTTTTGAAAGTTGAACATTAGTAAATTTAAACACAATTTCACTCACTCGAAGTAACTCGTTGCTTCAAGATGATTTAAAAAATCACTTTTAAACCAAATTTAAAAAAAATAGATATCCACAGATTTATTATTAAATACTCTAAAGTACTTGTAGTTTTGTTTTGTTTTTTATGTATTAGTAACCGTGTAATAAACAAAAATATTTGGAATTGACTCAGATGCCTATTAAGAAAAGATACTAATGTTTTCGAAAAGTTAATGAGGGATCAAATCGATTACATTAATGCTACCACAGTAAACTGAACGCCAAACGATTTACTATTAAATTATTTACTTTATTCCAGATTTTTGTTGTATTTTATTCATATGCGATAAAGTTATGCCTTTTCAAAGTAGAAGGTCAGTAAAGTTGAACGAAATTGTGTTCAAATTTACTCACTCGAAGAAACTCATAGTTTTAACATGGATATAACACTTAATTTTACAATAATTTTTGTAAATAATATATATACACCATATTATCATTAAGTACTCGAGAGTATTTGTAGGTTTGTTTAGTTATTTTTTCATTAATATCTGTGCAATATACAAAAATAGTTGGAATTGACGCAGCTGATTATTAGAGATAAAAACCAATGTTTCGTAAAAGTTAATGCAAAATAAAATTGTTTACATTAATGCTACAACAATGAACTAAATACCAATCGATTTATTGTTAAAGTAGCTACTTAATTCCAGGGTTTTGATGTATTTTATTCATATCCGACCAAGTTATGCCCTTTTAAAGTTGAACGTTTGTAAATTGGAACACAATTTCACTAACTCATAGTAACACTTTTTTGAACATCAGTTTAAAACTAAAATTAACATCAAATTTGTTAAAATTATATATCCATAGAATTGTTATTAAATACTCTAGAGCACTTGTGGTTGAGTTTAGTATTTTATTTATAAATAATAGTGTAATGAACAAAAATATTTGAAAATTGCAATAAGAGGATTATGCGAAACATTTCGTTGTTTGCGTGATTTACAAGTGTTTCCACTTAAATCCTGCACAACTGGACAGCTAAACATTTGAATCCATTGATTTAAAACAGTTTTGCACGTGCAAAATAAATCTACAAACCCTATAAACTCTTTGAATGGAGAAATCAAATTTTAAAACATCTACCACTCCTGTGATGTATTAATACCATCAAAACATCACAATAAAAACCGGTGGTGACTCCGTTCGACTCGTAGAAACAATTACGCGATGTGCAATGAAGTCGAGACACTGCTGACAGTCTTTTTTTGAAACGTTTTACGAGCACTTCGTTCGAAAACCTCGAGAGCACGTCATGTAAACGTCCGCACCTATAGACTCCACCACCTGATCGACTCGCAAAGTCTTCAACTACAATGTAGTCGCAATGCAGGCTGACTGGCAAGTCGGCAAGCACTCAAATTTATTTAAAATAAGTGCCCTTCCTGTATAGATAATGTCGTTGTCTATATGATAATCCTTTCGATTTTAGTGTGCACGGAGTCGTAAACGTGTGCCAACGACAATATCTCCCACACGTATGTACACGTCTGCTCTCTACGTGCAGCACGAAATTATTATATGTAATTTCGGTGTGTCCGTGGAACGGTCATATATTCCCGATTCGAAAAGCAAGCCGAAAGCATTTGCCATCCGTCGTAAAACGGCCGTAAAAGCCGGACGAATGTAACATGCTTTACGTTCGTTGGCGACTTTGGCGCACCGCTTTGCATCTAGTTTGGCGAATGCATTCCACTCAAAGTGATATCTTGGTATAAAAGGGTTTAGAGTACAAACTCATTGTTGTTCTCCTCATGGTTATATTCCCAAAAAATCCTAATTTCACCGCAACTTTTAATCTGGATTGTAAGAAATTTTAACGATTTGAAAATCTTTGATTTTTACTAACTGTACCGGCAATTTAGCCAATTGGCAAAATTACAGATTATTTTAAAGGATTTCTTAAAATTGGGAACACCACAAAAAATTAACCTTTTAACTTTCCACTAGTCCCTTTTTTGAAATTACAAAATCACTATTCGGAAAATTTCATTTTCCAGCAAAACAAATAATAATAAGAAAATTTTCTGAACGTGGAATGGAAGAGGAAGAATTATTAATTCTAATAAAATCATCGACATAATTTTAAGACTTCTAATAAGAGAGTAATAGCTTGACAAAATTGACGACTAATATAGCTTGATGCACTTCAAACCTATTCGAAATTATAAAAATACGGTTTGGTAAATTCTCATTTTACGGCTAAAATAAAAACAATAAAAATATTTTCTATAATGGAATGAAAGAGGAAGCATTTCTGCTTCGAACGAACTTATCCCTAAAGTTCTAAGACTTCTAATAAGGGCGTAATAGCTCGCCAAAGTTGACGACCGATATTGCTCGATACACTTGAAACATATTCGAAATTATAAAAATAAAGTTTGGTAAATTCTCATTTTACGGCTAAAATAATAACAATAAAAATATCTTATATCATTGCATGAAAGAGGAAGAATTTTTACTTCGAATAAACTTATCTATAAAGTTCTGAGACTTCTAATAAGGGAGTAATACTTCTTCAAATTTGACAAACTGTAATAGCGCGATAAACACGATTAATTTAAATTTAAAAAGATGCGTTTCGAAAAGAACTTTTTTCGACTAAACTTTTAGTTATAAGAAAATTTCCTTATCGTAGAATAAAAGTGGAAGTGTCATTGCATGGCATAAGATCACCTGAAACTATTCACTGTCTGTTTATTTTATGAAAGTATTGCTTATTGTCATTAAAAAATTGATCCAGATTTCACCAACTGATTTCCAGTGGCATTAATTTATTAATTTCGCATTTTCTTGATTGCTAAGCCAGATAAAAGTGGTTTGGCGGATAATAAATGCTTCAACATTGAACAACCTGCGCGAGTGTTGCATAGTTGGTCGATTTCAAATAAGGAACGGCATTAATCGACGCATTCATTCATTTTAACATTATTTTATCATTATTCATTTTATCATTATTTTAACCAAATTTATAATTGTACTATCAGAATGAGTGATAGACCATTAGATAGAGTAACTCTATCGCTCTAAAAATCAGTGCACAGAATTTTAATTTTCTATTATTTCTGCAGAGTTATCTATAGTAGACTTTACCATTTCTTGACGTTATGAAGGAAAAATATGTGTGCAATGAGTTTAATATCAGCATATTCTCTAATTCATAATCTATTAAATAATGTATACATTAATAATATTGTGCATGTGTACGATCGCTATTCTGCAGTGAATATAAGAGTGCACAGTTGACTGCATGTAAATTGCTCATATTCAAGTTGCGTGAATTTAGTGTGAGCTTACGAATCGAGGTGCATTTGTTCCACGACGACTGGAATAACACAGAGGGGCCACTCGTTTATGGACAATTTACATGGAGTTCATTGCGCGCTCCTATATTCACCCTGAGAAAAGAGACATATACAGGCAGGATATTATTCATCTATACACCATTTAATAGACGATGAATCAGAGAATATGCTGATATATCACACAATAAATACATTTAACTGTTTCATATCGCCAGTAAAGCCTAATGTCTACTCCTAATAACTCTATCTAAAAAACTAATATTTTAAATTCTAACTACTGCCTAGTAATTCAAAAGAGTTAAGCTATCTAATAGTGTATTATTTGTTCCCATAGCATTATTCTAAATACGTTAAAATTCATGATGAAAACACGCGAAATCTGTTTTTTCACGCTCACTCGGGATTGCGTCGATTTAAGACGCATTTTTTTTCTTGAAACCGCTCCACTCTAGCGTCCTCCACTGCTATAATTATGTAACATTCGTGTATTGTCGTCGATAAATAACAAATAATTATGAGCGCCTGTCGTGCGCAGCGTCTTAAATCATTACGATTTTATTTCTCCACCATATTGTCGTGAATTGCAGAGGGCAATAAACAAAGTAAACTTGATATTAATCGCTCCATTTACGGTCTGTTTAATTAATCACTTTCGATTTTTAGTAGTCCGAGTACGGTTGGCTAATAGCAAGTGAGTCCATGATGTGGATGTGGATTTGACATTTTTCGAAATTGAAATTTCGAACACTTATCTAGATTTTCGAAATGTGTTTCATAGATATCGATAACTACGTCCACTGTTATTAACAAATAAAAAGCTGAATGTGATGCTCTTTGGTATTAAATAACAATTCTGTGGATATACATTTTTTAGAAATTTGACGTAAAATTAAGTTTTAAAACCATGTTGAAGAAAGGAGTTACTCCGACTGAATGAAATTGTATTCAAATTTTTTAATGTTTAATTTTTATAGGACATAACATTGACGTATTTGAATAAAATGCAATGAAAATATGGATTACAGTAGATAATTTAATAATACATCGATTGGTTTATAGTAGTGTTAATGCAAATAATTTCATTTTGCGTTAACTCTTCGAAAACATTGGCAGCTACTTTCAAAGTTCTTAAGCCGAAAACTGAAACTCGGTCGTAAAACAATAGGGGTTAGCCATTCTAGGCATGTTTACATCTCGAAATCAGTTAACTATTTGTCACACTAACTAAATAGATGTATTTTTAGGTAGTGGTGTTTTGTATTACTTCTTTATATCTTTATTAAATTTCAATTTTGGACCGGTTTTGGTGTTTTTATTACACCATCCTCAGCAAACTACAACAT
>JAODAC010045917.1:0-10753 GCA_027575185.1 Mimaenictus wilsoni | reverse complement strand
TCATTTGTTTTATTAATTTGTAAAAAACAAAATGTACATTCTCGGCGGAAAGACCTTAAAGGTCGATAGCCATTAAACTATATTTATTACTATTATTACTATTAACTATAATCACTCTTTAAAACTTCCACCGAAGAAAATCTATTACATTGTGTAAATTAAAATAAAATTATAAAATAAAATATTTACAACTATCTTTTAAAAAGGACGAAATAAAAATAAAACTTATAAATTCCAAAAGAATTTTAATGAATGAATTTTAATTTCTCCAGTCTTAACAACTATATACATTAATAACCGTACACGTTACACTATTTAAGCTCATTTTTTACTGCCATGACTGAAATTAGTAGTCGGTCATTAATTATGCCCTTCATGGTGGATGTGTGCACGATTTTATGTCGCTCCTGTTTGTGCCGTTCGCGTCGCGACGACTACGCCCCACTAAAACAACCTCTTTCTCTCTCCTACCTCTCTCTAACACACTCTTTACCTCCCTCTAACTCTCTCCAGTACGCATACGCGGCGAAACTTATCGATTGCATTCTCTGATGCCTGTTATCTACACGCATGTAGTACCTACTATGTGTATGACTCCATATATGAAACTGCGTATATGTGAGTGTGTCAGTGCATGTGCGTATGGGCGGAATGTGCGACGGAGAGACGCGACCGCCTCCTGCTGCCACTTTCTGTGCTCCTGGTACATACGTGTTAGAATAGTACATATATATGCATACATGCCAGGCATATAAACCTCGTCACATGTGGAGATAGTATTATTTATAAAACAGTACGAATGTATGAAACAAGTGTATACGTTTCCAGCCCGACTCACATATCATGTAATAGTTAAATGACTTAATGTATGACATAATCTTTTGACATACATGCATGTGCTCATGCGGTAGATGAATGAAGTGGTAGCAGACAGAGCGAGAAAGTAGCAGCATGTGTGTGTGCATAATATACGCGTCTAATGCTTTTCTAATACTGGCATGCTTCGGGCAATATACTGGCTATTGTAATTTAAAAATTAAATTCTATAAATTTAGTTAAAAATGAAAATGCTTCAACTGTAATTATTTGTCGCCTATTTATGAGTTTAATTTGTTTTTCTGACTTTTTTTTGAAACGATATACATAGTGTTTGAATAGAAGCAGGATTTTTTTGGTTCTTGCGACACTTAGTATGTCTTGGGGTTTCTTTACTTCCTCTGTCTGGTTTTTCCTATATACCTGCTCGTCCTCATGTGCTCCTAGTCGGCAATGTATCCTTATTCCACAAATACCAAACTTCTCTTGAAATCATAGGTACATGCATGCATACGTCAACACTGACACATGTCAGTTCTAGGCTTCTTCATTATTAATTAACTATTTGTTTGAGAAGAACACTTATCATTCATTTTCTGAGTTTGTTATTGAAAATGAAATTGAAACATTCATTGTTTATTGTTCTAAGAGGTTAGGAAGTAATTTATTGTATTAATTTTTTGTTGGGAGTTAATATTGGTGAGGATTATGCAACATAAATTACACCTGGGGTTATATTTATGGAACCTAACTGAATCTTTCCACAGGAAACTCTCTTTCTCTCTCTCTCTCTCTCTCTCTCTCTCTCTCTCTCTCTATCTTTCTCTCTCTCTCTCTCTTTCTTTCTCTCTCTCTCTCTCTCTCGCTCTTCTTGTTGGGTTATAGGTTATAATGGACCAGTGAGGGAAAAAGTCTCTCATGAACTGCGACAATCAACTTGACTTTTTATTTAAAAACAAAATTAACAATTTTAATTCCTCCACAGGCCAAACAAGAACTTCAAGAATTAGTCTCCCGTGTCGAATCAACAGACTCTACATCCTCCTCGACATCCCCATGGAAACTAATGCTACAACCCGCTGCTCTCAAACCAATCCTGATCATGAACATCTTCAACGTCCTACAAGTGCTCTCCGGAACCTACCTGATTGTCTTCTACGCCGTCGATATTCTCACCCACATGGGAGCTCAAGATGTCGGTACCTTCATGGCAGCTGTCCTTACTGCCGGTGTCCGATTCGGCTTCACCGTAGTAGCGGCTGTTCTCTTGGGACTCATTGGTAGACGCACCCTGGCCATTACCTCCGGTCTTGGTACCAGCATAGCCGCCATGGCTATCGCCGTATTTTTAGCAAATCCACTCCCGACTCACAACGCACAGGTTATTTCAGTGGGCATTTTGATCTATGTAGCCTTCAATACGATTGGTTTCATGATCCTGCCAGGGGTTATGACTGGTGAGCTCTATCCGGTACGTGTACGAGGATTAGCTGGAGGGATGACCTTCACTTTATTCAATGTGTTTCTGTTTGGAGTGGCAAAGTGTTTTCCTCTGGTACGAAGGACCATCGGTATGGAGGGAGTCTTTTGGTTGTTTGGGATCACTTCTTTGGTTGCAAGCATTTTCTTGTATCTCGTACTGCCGGAAACTAAAGGCCAGACTCTTTCGCAGATTGAGGACTACTTCGCTGGGGAGAATATTCTGTGGATTCGAAGGAGGAGGAGTGAAAGGAGGCGGGTGGAGATTGTGTAGAGTGGAGTGGAGTTAGTTTAATTTTAAGTTTTGTGATTTAGATATAGTGTATTTTTTATTTTGTAATATTTTAACATTGTATTTATAGTTTTACATATATTTTATTTGATACTTGGTTATATGACTTTTGAGTTATTCAAAGATTACCTCTCTGGGCTTGGTCTATTTCAATGGCTGTGAACAAGGCTTTGAAGTTACCAGCACCAAATCCCTGAAAAACATGTAATTAAAAAAGTCATTTTTATTAATCCAAAGAACCATCTATTAATTAATTCTAAGGATCCCGAAAACAAAGAACCATGAGAACCTTAGAAAAACAAAGAACCTTCAAAGTAACTAATTCAGAGATGTTTACATTTTCGAACGCACTACTACCATCATATTGTCATGATGTATGACTGCCTTTGACATATCAATATGAATAAATCATCATCAATAGGCAATTTTTAGGATGTTAATCACAAAATGCAATAATTAGAAAGAAAATGATGAATGCCTCCGACAGGACATGAATTTGCAATCCCCGTAAGTCATGTACGGTGTGTTACCAACTACATCACGAATGCCCCCAACATCTCTTAACAAAATGTTCGCAGTCCAATTTCGATGATTTGACTAATACAGCTTAAAAAGTAACTGTCTTCGAACCAGTCCTGTCACGGTCGCTAGTACTATTATCCCCAGTTAACATAAAATTTGGCGACCGTGACAGCTTCCAAGAATAGAAAAAAAAACTTACATTATGATTCCTGCGTTGAATAACTTCCAAAAACACTGTAGGCCTATCCTGCATATTTTTCGTAAAGATCTGTAAAAGATAACCATTCTCATCGTAATCAATCAGGATCTTCAACTTCTGAAGAATGTCCAAATCCTCTGCGATTTTCACAGGGCTATGCTTCAACTGTTCCCGAATCAGGTCATAATAACTATCAGGCACCTGAAGAAAGTCCATTCCTCTAGCCTGCAAATTCTGAACCGCCGTAATAATATCCTGGGTATTCAGAGCAATATGTTGCACACCTGCACCTCCATAATATTCAACATATTCCTGAATTTGACTCTTCTTCTTCCCGTTAGCCGGTTCATTAATGGGCATCTTCACAGTCTCCTCATAATTAGTCATAACAATAGAACGCAGTGCCGAAAACTCGGTGTGTACCTGGCTATCATCTACCGACCAAAAACGGTGGAACTGCAGAATATCCTCGTACCATTTCGCAGTACTCTCCATCTGTAAGTCAGGTTGGTTACCAACAACATGGTCGATAAAATCAAGCTTGGAGGCCGGTAGATGTTTAGCCAGACGATCCTCCGGGGACTTGGTGTAACCGGGCAGGAAGGCTCCCTTGTAATAGGAACGATCGACGAAGGTATGTCGAGTGTCCCCATAGGTACAGATGGTAGCCATGCGCACCTTACCATGCACGTCAGACTCCTCCCAGATATCATGTACAACTTTGGCACCCTTCGCCTTGGCGTGCTTCATAATATTATCGAGATCTTCAACAGTGAACGCGACATCACGGGCACCATCACCGTGTTGCAGAAGATGAGGACCGACTTCATTTTCGTTAGGTTCGTAGGAGGAAACGAAGACAAAAACAATCTAGTTTTTTTATAAAATTAGTAATATAAATATTTTATAAAATACGTGGATTACATTAGCAATATTTAAAAAAAAGATAGTAATTCTTCAGTAATAATTAAGTGATTCAGTAATAATTAATAACTAACGCACCTCCTAAAGTGGGAACATGTTTTCAAAGAATTTTCCAAGAAAACAATGAGAAATCAAATTTTTTTAAAATTATATACTAAATAGTGCACCTAGCGCCATCTATTAGTGAGGTTCTATAGCTTAATAGAATTTAGTTCGGGTTAGTGCCTCATAGATGTGGCCCTAAGTACGAAATTCTCAAAATTTTCAGAGTTTTGAAACTAATTTTTTTACAAAATTAATTAAATGAAATTACAGTTTATTACCTTATTTTGACGAACAGCATGAGCTGCATACTTTCGAGAGCCTGTTTCTAAACCTTTGTAGGCTAAAGGTTCAAATCCCATTCTTGTAATGTAATAAGAAGCTGCCTAAAATGTAATTATTCATTTTCATATTAATAATTAATTGCATCTTCTGCAACTTTATAACGAAGTTTACCTGTTTGGCATTTCCAACGAAGAATGTAAGATGATCAAAACACAAAAATTTGCCATATTTAGGCTAAAAGTTTAATTAAATCCGATTAAATTAACATTCCTATAATTATTCATTGAAATTATTAAATATAACTAAATTAGCATACCCTAGGTCCCTTATCCGTATATGTAGTCTGAAAATAACAAATAATTAATCGAGTAATACTAACAAAAATATGAAATAAGTTACCATTTTTTATGCAGTTGATGAAATGCGTTGAATTAATCCAATAATTGGTGGTAATCCAACCGTGTTGCGAATTAAACTGAATCCGAATTTCGTGGCGCACGGTTTTTTATACATTCGAAGAGGTGGCGGTTGTGTGACGTCGCAGAGAAACACGTTGTTGGACAGTTTTATGGCAATATTTATTATTTTTGTTGTGTTACCAAGAGCTGGACAGGTATTCAAATCATTTCATACAGGAATTAATTCCTTGGCGCGCAGAAAAACATAGTTTCTACTTTTACAATCGTTCAATCCCAGGTTCTCTTCGTTAAACTCTACTCGAACTTTATAACTGCCTTTACCTATCCATACCTATGTATAGGTAAAGTTTCTTATCGATGGCCAAGGTAATCCGGAGTGATTAGCATACGGAGCAACAAAGTTTTGTCGTAAACATTTATGCACGCTCTAAACTGATGAACTCCGAGTCGATATCTAATAAAAGTGCATTCTAACAATAAGAGTGTTTAAAAATTAATGTACAACATATATCTTAGCGAATTTATTGCAGAAATATGTGAAATATGTGATGTAAGAGGCTATATTCATTAATTTTATGTTGCGCCATTTTATTGGGATTTGCGTAGGGTATGTTGAAAAAGTATTGTGGATAACAGCAGTATGGAAAAGTGGAAAGTAAAAATCGGAAAATTCCATTAATTTCATTTGCAAGAGGATTAAATTAAGCTATGGAAATGCTTTTAAACTGTCACGTTTTTTTGTTATATCTCTGTGAAACATAACAAATGGTAATGTACAATTTTTTTAGACTTTTCTGAAAGAATTCGGCGTAATTTTGAAAATCTGCAAAATATACATATAGTTAGCAACAAAATAATGTTTTTTTTAATATTTAAAATAATAATTTGTGGTTTCAAATATCTCTGGATACATCTTCATAACTGAACTTAATTTTAACAATCTTTAACAACTCCTCTAGAAAATTAATCGGAAAAATTATTGCGGTTGTTACTGGAAAATTTAATTCTGAATCGATTAATAAATGATTTGTATTCCTAGAAGTGTGATAAATATAAAGAAAAGAGCGATTTGTATTAGAATTCATTCCTAGTCATTTTTTCTGACAGCGAAATGTCGACGTTATTAGACGCAACTTTCAAGAGCCCTAACATAGGTTCTAAGAAATCAAATGAACAACTATACACTTGTGCTTAAAGTAATATTCATGCTAAATCAATTAGTGCATGATTTATATTTCTTGAGATAAGGGAAATGGGAATAAACGTAGAATGTTTCGGACAAGTTATTTTTAGTGATCGGCGATGTTAAGGTTAATAACTCAACTTCAATGATATATAACATCATTTCTAAACATGTAATCATGAAACTTTTGCAGGTGATAGTGTCTAATTTCATTCTGAACCAAATGGTATATGATTTGTATATATTAGATGAAGGTAAATATAAATAAAGTAGAAATATTTCGAAGAAGTAATTTCAAGTCATTTTTTTATGAATGAAATCGTCGCCGTGATTTTACGCAACTTTCAAGTGTTCTAATGTAGGTCCTAGGTAATCAAATGAAAAACTATACCCTTGTGCTTAAAGTAATTTTCACGCTGAATCCATTAGTGCATGATTTTTACTCCTAAAAATAAGGGAAATTGGAATAAACGTGGAATATTTAGGACAAGTTATTTTTAGTGATCGGCGATGTTAAGGTTAATAACTCAACTTCAATGATATATAACATCATTTCTAAACATGTAATCATGAAACTTTTGCAGGTGATAGTGTCTAATTTCATTCTGAACCAAATGGTATATGATTTGTATATATTAGATGAAGGTAAATATAAATAAAATTGAAATATTTCGAAGAAGTAATTTCAAGTCATTTTTTTATGAATGAAATCGTCGCCGTGATTTTACTCAACTTTCAAGAGTTCTAATGTAGGTCCCAGGTAATCAAATGAAAAACTATATCCTTGTGCCTAAAGTAATTTTCACGCTGAATCCATTAGTGCATGATTTATACTCCTAAAAATAAGGGAAATTGGAATAAACGTGGAATATTTAGGACAAGTCATTTGTAGTGATCGGCAATGTTACGGTTAATAATTCAACTTCAATGATATATAGCATGATTTCTAAACATGTAATCATGAAATTTTTGCAGGTGATAGTGTCCAATTTCATTCTGAATCAAATGGTATATGATTTCTATATATTAGATGAAGGTAAATAAAAATAAAGTTGAATTATTTCGAAGAAGTAATTTCAAGTCATTTTTTCATGAATGAAATCGTCGCCGTGATTTTACTCAAATTTCAAGAATTTTAATATAGGTTCTAAGTAATCAAATGAAACACTGTAGCCTTGTGCTTAAAGTAAATTTCACGCTGAATCCATTGGTGCATGATTTAAAATAAGGGAGAATAAGGGAAATGGGAATAAACGTGGAATGTTTAGGACAAGTCATTTGTGTGATCGTAGATGTTAAGGTTAAGAACTCAACTTCAATGATATATAACATGATTTCTAAACATGTAATCATGAAACTATTGCAGGTGAAAGTGTCAAATTTCATTCTGAATCGAATGGTGTATGATTTGAATATATTGGATGAAGGTAAATATAAATAAAGTTGAAATATTTCGAAGAAGTAATTTCAAGTCATTTTTTTACGAGTGAAATCGTTGCTGTAATTAGACTCAACTTTCATGAGTTATAACATCGGTCCTAAGTATTCAAATGAAAAACTATTCCAGGAGTTAGTAGATATTTTCCCGCTAAAACGATTGTTGTATGATTTATAATCCTAGCAGTACGAGAAATATGAATGAAAAATGAAAAACCTAAAACTTGGAAAAGACGTTTTTTACACAAAATATTTTTGAATAATTACCCAAGTTCTAGGGGTAAATTTGTTTATGAAATCATACAATATTTCACGCTTTAGTTCCTCAGTTTGGCGGTACGTACTACAATCCGCATAGGGTCCTCTTAAATCAAATTATTAAATGAAAACATAATTAAAAAATGAAACAAAAAAATTAAATCTAAAGGTCTAGAATTCATTTTAAATAAAAACATTTACGGTTATGAAAACTATATTAGTTTAACCTAAAATGCCACTATAAAACCATTTTGAACTAATACAGAAAATTCTATAAACTATTCAAAAACATTCCTCCAACTCCAAACATATTAAACTTGTTTTTGTTGATTTTATTTCACGCATATATGAATACTAATTGAAAATCACGCGTGTTCCGATTGCATGCGATTGGTCGAACAAGAAGCAAGCCTCTCAAAATATATAAATATTCATTATTATTAAATATGCGTGTCTCATCTACGTATTAGATGAAAAAAGCAACAAAAAAAACATCTAATCACCACACCACGAGTAGGTCACAACTTGAATATTGGGTTGCTAACCCTTAAAATGCTCAGAATCAGCATTGATCCTGCGTCCTGACCTACGCTTTTGGGGGGCGGTGGTGAGGGCAGTGGCGGCACAACCAACATGGCCGCCACCTGAAGAATGCGCGCACACGACCATCGATTCCCCCTCATCATATCCCGGAAAAAAATGTTGTAATGTTACAATTAGAGTGCTAGAAACTGTGCCACGTGTTGTAGAATGTATATTCGACTAACAATAAGGTGTTGTTAACCTACGGCCGATAATGGTGATAGTGAGAATTTTAAGGACGACGATAACACGGAAGTAGGTTATGTGCGTGAGCATATGGCATAGCGGGTGGAAGTGTCTAGGACGAGTAGGTGCGAGTGTTCGGAAGGTTTTTCGCAGCTAGTCGGCCGGCGAAAGTTTCACCGGAAAGAGTTTCGGGGCGCGATGGAAGATATAGATGATGATGTTTTCGAGTCGGGCGCGGCGAATGCGTTGGGGGTGAATGACGAGGAGAGGCGGCATCCTTCGCCTACAGGCTATCGGGACTACAAACCTCCCGAGGAAGTGCTGCGAATGTGTCAGACTGATTATATCGATGATACTGAACAGGTTGTTCATAAGGTTAGTAATATAATTGGAATTTGATTGTTCCTATTTTGAACATTACATATTTACCTATTTAAATTTAATGTTTGTATAATTGGTTGCCTATACTTCTGTAGTAATTGTGTTTAACATATTTGTATGGTTTTTAATAGATTATTTAGCCTAGTCGAAACGAAATGACCCGAAAATATAGAATCCTCCTGTTAGGCCCTCGTAGCAGAAATATAACTGATGCTATATTCTGTTCCGCATAACGAAAAATAGCGCATCGATGCTCTAACTGGTTATGCGTCTGCATAAACACCTCCTTTATACTTTAACTTTGAGTTTTATTATCTAATATTTATTGATATCTTTATAGATTTCGAATACAAAATAATAATTTAGATGTAACACCCTCCTATTACACTTAAAATATCACACATCTGACATGATATTAACCATTTTGAATGCACTTTTCCAAGCTGTGAATGAATCTGAAATGTGTGTTGCTATATCGTCAAGTCAAGTCACGTCAAGTTTTCAACATATGAAGTTTTAAACATTTACTTTGCAATAGTTTTTTCTCTAGCTCATTCACACAACTACTATCATAGAGTCTTATTTTAACGAGCCCAGACTAGCTAACATTGACATATCAAAGAAGAACATGTAATCATTTAGCTCAATTAATGAATGTACAAAGAATTTAATCAATTAAAATTGAAATGCCACAGGGAAAGAGAGGTGTCCGGGGTGCAGTTGGTAGCGCGTTGGGCCGGTATCCCAAAGGTCGCCGGTTCAAACAGCTAACTTGGCCACAGCTAACTTGGTACACTTGACACACTTGGTACACTGTGGGAATTGCCCCATGACTTACATAGGCCAAACAGGGCGGAATTTCAAACAACGCCTCAAAGAGCATTTAAGCGCAAATATAATAAATCCGAACTGCTCAGCGATCACAAATCACTTTTGTCGCGAACCAACGTCGGCGGCCCTGGTTGATGGCGCGGTGAACGCACCGGGTTCCGATCAAGGGTGTATTTGCGACGGAAGAGAAAGGGGACGTGCACGTCCAGAATCAAAAGAAATCAGGCCGACAGCTACCAGCTGCCTGTGTTGCGTGTTTGGGAAGGTTAAGATGAGAAGAGGCTCATTCGGCGTTCGGATAGCAACTGATTTTATTGAGTAAAAATCTAAACCTAGAAGCTGATGCGTACCGCGCACACAAAACCCTCCTTGCGGTACCACCACTTCCTTTACAATTCTCTTATATCTAGGTGGTGAGGCTGATCCCGCCGTCACCAGCGCATTGCTATGCATACAGACACACCCTGTCTTACGGTGGCTCACTCCCTCTCTCTCTCTTTCTCTCTCTCTCTCTCTCTCTTTCTCTCTCTCTCTCTGCGGGTGAGTCCGATCTCTGGATGTATCTAGGCGTGCAAGCGTACGTAGCATATGGTACGCTCGCACATGGACCACCCGGAAAGTGACAAAAACCAGACGTATGCAAGGCGCCAGCCCGTCGCAACCACTTCTACAATCTCTGAATGTCTTGTGTTTATCGTATTCGTATATTTATTTAATTCTTAATGGCCTAGAGATTATTGGAGTGTTACGAATTCCTCCACTTCACCGAAATAATACGTAAACTTAGAAATAGACTAAACAACTTGGCGACATATATAAAAACTATGGAAAATTCCACCCAAGACGTCCCGAATCATGCAATGTTGTAAACTTAGCTTATGGCCTTATCAGTGGCTTGGTGATGGAGACTTCCCAGA